>QFDD01000912.1:0-21877 GCA_006871305.1 Vachellia collinsii
ATGACAAGTCACCACCTAAAGCATTTAATGGTAAATTTTTATACTTTCAACAGCAACTTTTCTCACCACTAAAAATCAATTTTTTTTTTTTTTGTAATGAATATGCTTATGACTAATCCATATATCTATCACGTGATTGGTTGGTCTATCATCGATCTTGCTGTCTAACAAGTGCCAATAAATCTAATTTGTATATCCATACATAATCATCAATCAAAACTATACCAGTCTTTATTTATTGTTGTTCCCACAATATTACAAGTGACATCTAAAATAATTTTGTAAATATTCACCGATCCTTATTATATAAAAACGATGCAAAGCAATATGATAGATAAACATGTAATATAACATACTTTTATTAAATTATATGAAAAAACATAAAACTTGATTTTGTTTTTTAGTTAAAGAAAATTTTACGTTTTTTTGTTCTTAAAAACAACTCATTTAAAAACGATACCCCAACCAATTCTTTTTCTTTTCTTGGTTTTTAAAACAAAGCGCAGTTTTCAAAAATAGAAACAAAAACCCCTTTTATTATTGGCTATTTTGTATTTTTATTTTCTTTTTGATTGATTTTTCTTTAGTGTTATATATATTTGAAGATTTATCGGTGGTTCTAATTAATCATGAAAAGTTGGAATAATTTAATTTGACAATTAATCTAATAGACTTGACAATTTTGGAGATTGGTGATAGTAGATAATAAATAATATTTAATTGGAGCATGCATGAGATTATGTTAGTTTGTCGTGACTTAAACTGATAAAAACATAAAAACTAAAATGGGGTACGGTAAATCTGAGGCATGAAAAATTCTATTAAGCCTTTCTTTTTTATATTATTCCCTTTGCATTCACATCATCACAGCCTATTTTATAAGCTAAGAATATTCATATCACAACGATCTTTTCTGCCGGAAAAGAATAACTATATCATTTATCAATTAATATTAAAAAGGGCAGGAAAAAGTTAAAATTGATTGAGTTTCTAGTACGAACATTTTAAAATAACCCTTCTTTTATTTTAAAACTATATATTTTAAAATTAAACGACATATTATACTATTCAGCTACACTAAATAAATAATAACAATAATTATTCTTATCAAATAATTTTTACCAAAGTGATTTTTTATTTTGTATTTATATAATATAAAATTTTAAAAATTATTTTATTGATATATGAGAAATATAGTGTATTCTTATTTAGAAAATGAGCTTGAAAATTATTGCACTTCATCAAAGATGAACACTTGAACACAAATATTCCCCATGTTGGTAGGCTCTGCGCGCGCGGGTTCCCCATGTCAAATATAAACACTAGGCTTTGTTTGATACATGGTATTGGAGGGGTTGGCATTGTGGTTGGCACTAGGATTGCTCATTTTGCAATGTTTGGTATGAGAGAGTGGGAATAACTTGGGATTGAGAATGCCACCTGCGTGGGATTGCGTCCCTCGAGGTATTGGAGATTCAATCATAGGATTGAAAATTTTTTGGACAAAATTATCCTTTAAACCTTCTCCACTTCATCCCTTTCATTGGTTGCCTTAAGTTTCAGCAGCGACCTTTGTTAGAACAAGCTCATAATTAATTAAACATATATTTGATTTATGAGTTCTCTATAATTAACATATAAAGTAGCGAAAGATAGGTCACTTCACACCATGACTTTGTCTTTTTAGTTTGAGATCCAAAATCAATAATGGGAAAGAGATACCTACATAATACATAATGAATCAGTACATATAACTTAGAATATAAATTAATGACAAGTCTTTTCTGACTGTTAAGAAGGGCACATTTATGGTCATAGTGCATAGCTCCCACCATTTAGGGGACCCCAAATAGTAATTAGAAATTGTCGTCAAGCTTAACTTCTTTGTTCCCACCATCAAAAAGCAACCATTTATAAAGTTGACTAGGGTTACCCTATCTGGGCTCAGCCCAAATGACTATGGGCCACACTCAGGATATTTTATTAATTCCCTAATTAATATCTATAATAATCATAATATAATAAAATATATAACATTCTCCCACTTGGCCTGAATACCATATGTCTACTGTCGAGCCCATATAAGCAAAGGCTATGCTATAAAAATCATGGCGACAAGTTGTCTTAGTCAAGTATTGCCTTCCATGTATTACAAACAGCACCCTTACTTAATGAGTCAATATTTTATTAATAAACCTCAAATGTTTATCCAGGTTCCTACTTGAATGTTTATTAATCTCATTTAATATTGGTACCCAATTTGGGATAACAAACTACACGTTGAATTTCATTATTTTATAAGCCCTCATCTAGATCACTGAATGTGATCCTTCTCCGATGAGGTATTTGATTCTTTAGTCACTTTAAATGCATGCAATTGATTTAAAAGGATCTATCCTTGATGCGTCTCATGACCTGGTGTCAATAGTCATACAACACTCTTGATGTGTTTAATTCAATAAATAAACACTTTGATAATATTCCTCAAATAACAACACCATAGCTTGCCTCTAAGAATGATTAAATTAGGCATTTCATGGATGGAATAAGCAATCGATGGTTGCCTAGTAATCTTGCACTCCTCCATAATGCAAATTGTTCACTAAGTGCAAATGTGTACCATAATGTTAGCCCTTTTATGGCTAGCTCACACTTGCTGAACTGAACAGATATAATTATTCAATCAAAATCAATTGTCCTTATATGTAAATATAAAACCCAATGTACATGTGATTATGTACTTCACAACCTGCAGCCCTTTATTCAAGTATCAATTTACTTGATAATCCTTCCAATAATCACTTCAATGGCAATGATTATGTGCACACTCAAATTAAGTCATGCCTTAATTGACTTGGAAGGTACAATCATCATTTCCCATATATGATAATTACATTAGAGACATGTGGACAATTTTATTATATTCTCAAAATTTGTACTATTTATAACAAATAGTATCCAATCATGGATTGTCCAAGTCCTTGTGACTATAGGTTATGTATGATGATCTCAAGAAAAATGAGTCTTTCTCTTCATGTATTCTAAGCGAATACTAATCTCTAAACCTGTCAGATCACAACTTATGAACAATAGTAATTGTTATCAATAATACCTTGATTCATTAAACACAAGCAACCAACAAACCATCCACTTGTACTTTGTAGATGTCTCAACTCCCACTAATCTAGTGATACAAACAAGATCATGATACTTCTCAACGTAGTATTAGATGTGATTACATCATGACACCCTAATTATCACTATTGTGAGAATTGCTTGTGATAAAATGATCTCTTAAGTTTAATAATTGAATTCTCTCTTCCATTCACTTGACCCTTTCCACTAATTCACACATATCTTTCCTTAAGCCCAAAATGGAAATTACTAATATTCCAATTTAAAATAGACATTAAATATCATGAGGATATGAAAGAAATTATTCATTAACAGAGGAGGAGATTAACTCACTAAATTAATTCCTTTCCTCACAGAGACTCAATGTAAACAATTGAGCACTCACATATCCTTCATCAAATAATACCTTTGTATGGAAATCCTCTTCTTTAAGTGTGAAAATAGGGTCATTGTAAATATCTATGTCCCATTTAAATTGTGTAGTAAGCATTAATAGCCAAATTTCACTCACAATTGGTCTTAATTCAATCAATTGATTGAATTTACACATTAAGAGCAAAATCTACCAATTTTCAAATACATAATTTTCCTAATAATTGATAGAATCCTTAAACATGATGCTTCTTGTTTCAAGCATGACCAATTGAGAATTTGTAAATACTACAATGCTTCACATTCAATCTCAACAATGTAAGTGTCATGTAAAGCAAACATTATTCCACCATAATTAGAGGTTGTGATCCTTAAAATGTGATCATTTTTTTGAAGTTCGATCACTCCCACTAATCATGGCATCACTACAAATTTGGCACATAAAATACTACACAATTTACAAAAGTAATGGACAACACACTTGAACCTTCGAGACTTTTATTGCATTTACACCAAAACATGCAGTGCCAATCCTTTGGGAATATATTCCCTCTACACTCATCCTTAATAAGACAATTCTATAAAATGAGCTCCCAACTCTTTAAAATGATTTAATTATAAACTTTGTTGGAATCTCATTTATAAAATAGACAATTATCTTGAGTGTATCACTTACAAGGAAAACCAAGCTATAAACTTCAATATCCAGAATATCTATTGAAAATATACTGGATAATTGCCCATTAATTGGAACATAAATCGAAAAAAAAGCAATAGTGCATGTAATCTCTTACTTATCATGATCCTTCAACTCCTTCAACTGGCATGACGGTCCATTTAAACCTTTTTAACCCTTTTAATAGAGATTTTGATAATACCATATGCCATACAAGTTGAAGAAAACCTTCATAGAATAAGTTTGAACTAAATGAGATTACAAGCACACCAATGACAAGAGTATATCCATAAATATCTCCAAGTCCTTCTTTATGAGCATGTTACCACTAATATGCTCATTCCCTTATGGCATCTACCTTGGCAACTTACTAATCCTCATTTAGAACCTCATTTTCCTCCAAATTTGAGCCATACATCTATCCACACTATTTTAATGAATACTTGCGATTCAGAATATCTTATATGCGTTCATGAAATAATATAACTAGCTCAAATTGATGAGATAATAAATTGGAAAACCATTATGCCATGATTATATGGAGATCTCTTGTGCCAAAACTCTTTATGGAAAATTGCTTTACTATTAGCACATAATACATGGAGAATATCTTAATGTCTATGACAAATTTAAACAATCTCAACAAGCTAAAGAGATCACAAAAAATAATGCTGCAAGGTCAACACCAACAATGTTTACATAAATACTATATGAGACAACCAGCCATCACTTGTAAGTGTATGTTTACCAATGTAAATCATACAATCATAGATTTCGTATCACTAATACCTACCTGTGGGCAAAGACATTAGCATAGCATAAATATATGTACACTAAATAGTGAGCCTAGAACGCATTCATGTTCCCCAAGTACTTATGGGTAACTTAGAAAACATAAGGCCATATCTATCCCACCCTAATTAAATATATGATTATAATTATCTACCTAAGGGCAAAGATTAACCATAATCACATATTTAATTACAATTGATGCCTTTAAATCTTCATGTGATGTTATTTTTTTGTTAAAACAATTAAATTGCATGCACACAAGTAAGGATGCTGTGGCTACTCCTTAACTTCAGCTGCCCATCACTAAGACATCTACCTTATGTATAACAATTGTACATTTAACCAATATTAATATTGCAAGACTATATGTGATTGACTACGCATATGACACATGTATAAGGATGTTGTGGCTACTCCTTAAACAAATAATGTATGCAAATCACCAATATCAAGTTTGTACAATTAAATTCCATATATATACACAACATTAATTAGACATTAAACCAATTAATTCAATCAAGTTGGTCCCTTTATGAATAAATTAAATTTATTCATCTTACTCAGATTAATATTTGGAAAACCACATGTAATTATTTATGCATGCAACAAATAAGAGGATGCGGTGGCAATTCCTCAATATAGTATGCTAATTACAAATATCAATCATGCGCATTAAAACTTCACATATGCACAACTTTAATTGAGAATTTAATCAATTAATTTAATAAAAAAAAGTTGAAAAGGAAACAAAATAAATTGTCCCTTGATTGAAATAAAACTTTTCATTGACTAGAGTTGATATTTCAAATCTATATGTGATGTTCCATGTACGCAATATAGAGGATGCTGTGGCTACTTCCCAAAATTGCATACATATCACGAATATCAACTATATGCAATTGAATTCCTTAATATGCATAATTCTTTATGAGAATTTAATCAATGTTTAAACTAAAATATTAAACTCTCCCACTATTTTGTGTACCTACACAATTTTTTAAAAAATTTAATTCCACCACCTTTCAACTTAAAAAACAATTTGCAAAATTTAAATAGTTGAATGATTGCAAGAAGTAATTATCCAAGATTTTCGCAATTAAACAACATGCAAAAATAAATCCTACAAATTTTCCTAAATGTGAAAGTTATTGAAATCAAATTTTCCCTTAATATAAACAATTTGTAATGGTACAAAATTGAAACAGTATTTGATTAAATAAATCATGCCTTAGAAAAGCATAATTAAACTTAATTATTTAATCAAATATTTAACTCATGGCAATTAACAAAATTGCCAAGTAATTTAGGCACAAAATAGAGCTAAGAGAACTTTATTTAGCCCAAAATATTTTCTGAAATATTCCTTAAAAGGCTCAAAAGAAAAATAATTAAATTGAACCTACCAAAAAATTATGGAGTGCACTGAAATAACCACATGTGCATATCTTTAAAATTATGGAGTGCATTGAAATAACCACATGTGCACATCTTTATTGGGAGTTTGGAGTTTAAAATCTCTCACCCTTTCTCGCATCTAAGCATTATTTAAAAATTAATCACAGCATATTTCACTTAAAAAATATTTGCAAATCCCATAATTGTGAAATAGCTTAACGTTAACTTTCCTTAATTTAAACAATCAATAAATGATGCAGAAAGAAATTGAATCCCAATAAACATTTAACAAATGAAACATGCTTGAATGATATTTATTTTGTCATGTGTAAGTTCCAAATATCAAAATAGTATGGGTCACATATTTTTGGAACTAAAATAAATATCTCATAATAATAAATCAGAACACAAATGCATGGTCTAGAACAAAATAGCACTCAAATAGAAATAAAAACATTGTCTCAAAAAACTCAGGCCGAAAAAAAAAAAAAATATTCCCAAACAGGGCTCAGACATTTTGGAAAGAAAAACCCCCTCCATTTTTTTTTGGTTAAACTGTTGCCTAAAAGATTGTTGTCCCAAAAGCATTTCAAAAGGGGCCCAAAATGTCTTTGTTGTTTCACAAAAGGGCCTCTATATATATTTTTTGAAAAACGGACCAAAACGAGACCCCAAATGCATCTCTGTTTTTTTCTTTTTTTTTAACTGACCAAAAGATTCGACCCAAATTAGCTGCCCAAAATCCTGATATGAAATGGAACGTTTCACTGGACCAAAACATCGCCATTTTGGGGCTTTGAGGAGGCGTTCCTGCTGGGCCAAAGCGAAGCCGTTTTGCTCTAAGTCAAAACAACGCCTTTCGAAGCTCCTCCAGCTAGTCGGGGTTAGGTTAACCCGACCCGCTCAGTTCCTTGACCCGATTTCTCCCCTTTTCCTCCTGTCGCCGACCCTTTTTTTGCAGGTTCCTTTTCTGGTGACGGCGAGGCCCTTTCTCGGCATCCAGGGGTGCCTTTCCATGGATTTTTCACTGATTTATTAGCATGGAAGGGATCTTGTACCGTAGGGATCAAAATAATGGAAGAAAACATACATTATGAACCCTCTTTCCAACTTAAAAATCAAATCTTTAACCAACCTCATCTTTCCGGCAAAGAAGACATGGATTCCGGCGAGAAGCTCTGGATTGATGCAAAAAATCATATATTCCAAAATGATTAAACACGCATATATAGGAAGACACAAGCACATACCTAAGCATATATTCGTATAGATATATGCGCCCACACGCATAGATTCTTCCAGACTATTCGATTCAAATAGAAAACAATCAAAATCTAAGTATATATTCGTATAGATATATGCGGCCGCACGTGAGATGTCTGTTTGGTATACTTGAAATGTCATGGAAATGATTTCCATGTAGAGCCAATTCCATCTCTTTGGCTTCCATCACATGACCCATGGAATTGTGAAAAATTCCATGGAATTCTTCTATTACCCCTCTCACTTTTCAGTTTTCATCACCTTCCACCCACCACGAATTTCATCTCCAACCCATCATCCCTGACTTCACGTTGAACAACGACCTCCAGCAGTTGGCGACGGTGACCTCTGGCAATGGAAACCTATAGCTTCACACCTTCAAGCTTTCCCCTTCAAGCTTTCCAGTCTTTCCCTTTAAGCTTCACCCCTTCAAGCTTTCCCCTCCTGTAAGAGAAATGACCATAACATTTCTTATCTTTCCCCTTCAAGCTTTACGCCTTCTGAACATGATAGCGACAGATGACCTACTAACCCACCGCCATCAAGCTTCCATCAGCGTCGTGGAGAGCATAATGACTTCGGCTTCAAGCTCATCCCCGACGAAGACCCATGCTCCATGCTTTGGCCGTTGTGGTCGATCGGCGTCTTGGGTTCATCGAATCTGGGGAGATTTTTTTCCTATTTGAGAAGATTTTTTAAATTTTTTAATTTAAAAGGTATTTTGGTCTTTTTATATAAAAATTAGGTTCCATTTCCATGATATACCAAACGTACTTTTAAATTCCATATCCATCTCCATCTCCATATCCATATCCATTTTCATTTCCATCAAAATTAATGTTCCCAGAGGCTGTTACTCTTTCCTAAGATGTTTAAATTCATTCGAAATAAATTTCAAAAGAAAATCACAAATCAATATAATTTTGATCTCAAATCCAAATCTTTTGGGAACAAAAATTTAAAGTAATGAAAGATTTAGATCATCTCATATTGAAAGAGAAAGAAGGTGAAATTGATTAGAGCAACCAGACTTTGATATCACATGTTAGAACATGCTCATAATTAATTAAACATATATCTGATTTATAAGCTCTCTACAGTTAACATATAAAGCAACGGAAGATAGATCACATCTCACCATGACTATGTCTTTTCAGTTTGAGATCCAAAATCAATGATGGGAAAGGGATACCTGCAAAATACATAATGAATCAATACATATAACTTAGAATATAAATTAATGACAGGTCTCTTCTGACTGGTAAGAAGGGCACATTGATGGCCATAGTGTATAGTCCCACCAATTAGGAAAACCCCAAATAGTAATTATGAATGATTGTCAAGTTTAACTTCGTTGTTCCCACCATCAGAGAGCAACCGTTTATAAAGCTGACTAGGATTACCTTATTTAGGCTCAGTCCAAATGCCTACGGGTCATACTATAGATATTTTATTAATTTCCTAATTAATATCTATAATAATCATAATATAATAGAATATCTAACAACCTTTTCAACTACTGACATCATATTCCTCCTCATTTTTCGTAGTCTATCTGTCCCTCCGTCTCACCAACCTCTCCTTGTTCAATTTCCTTCTCCCTTCTTCTTCCAAGGTTTTCCTCTCTCATCATCTCCTCTCTTCCTTGTGTTCTCTCGAAGCCCCCTCCCTTCCTCGTCTTCTCTGTTCTTCCATATTTTTTGATGGGATTTTTCACTTTTATGACAAACAGTTTCAAACTTTTGATAAGATTTTTAATTGTTATGGCAAATGTTTAAGCATTGGTTCGAATATTGCGACATTATTCTGGATGATGTTATTAATTTATTTAACTCTTCAATTGCATTTAAGCTTTGAATAATTTAGACCATAAAGTTAGCTTGATCTGAGGATTATGTTTGGTAATTTCGGATCAGATGAAGTAAAATTTCAAATAATGGAATGAAATAAAGGAAGGGTCCGTCTTAGATAGTAAGAAATAGAGTTTAGAAGGGAGGGACAAAGACTCAGGTTTCTCATGGCAAAGAGGGCTCTTAGAAATTATTCATTACCCATTTCATTTCTTCATTGAAAAAAGTTCCAAACAGTGGTCAAACCTACTTCTTTTAGGTGAAAGGCTAAACTTAATTTTGTTGTAAATATTATGTGTATGTGTGTCAAAGGAAGAGTCCCACTTTATTTGTAATTGTGGAAGTCCAAGTGGATATATAATATTAAGTGATCTTGGGCTAGTAACTGGGTTAAGAGGAGTAGTATGTTTAGCTACGACAAAGAGCCACTAGAGACAAATTTGACAATTTTCCCTACCCCTTTGCGTGCAAGTTAAACATGGAGTGGGCATAGCATACTTGCTAGAAATGCCATTATAAAAATGAAAACGTTTTGGAAATAAAAGCAATTTGAAATGGAGATTTAATGGCTTTTAACATGTTTTATTATATTGAGAAATGTGCATGTACGTTGTGCAAATTTAATGTGCATTTAATATGCTTTTAAATGGTTTTCTTTAAATGCTTTTAATACCAAAGATGAAAACCGAATGCTCCATAATGTTAAATGAATATAAGGCAATTAAATTGGTAATTATGTGGTTTCAAATAGTCCAACGTACATGAAGTGCATGGCCTATATAAAGGCTTCAAATGAAAGGTTCAAGATACAACATTAGAGTTTTGTGCTATTCTCCTCCTCCTCTTGCATTCTTTTTCCTCTTGCTGAGTTTTCTTACCTTCCGCTAGTTCTGTGTCCCTGTATCTTTACAGGAAGAATCCATTTAATCTCAGAGAGTGCTGCAACTTGCTTTGCTGGTTGTCGCAGAATAGCTCTTAAGGACAGTGTCATCGAACGCAACTTGGATTAATTGTTTTTGTATAGGTGTTGTTGGCATTAGGATGAATACAACATTGTAGAGGAGCTGGAAAGGACTACTGAATTATTTCAAATTTTATGTGCTGCTTACAACAAATTTAACCATTAGTTTTTGTTTCATTGCATACTTTGCTATTTATCTGAGACATATCTTCAGACTTGCATATTATGGAACCTAAAATCATTTTATTACCTTCATATTTTAGAGGAGAGCATATAGAATACCAATAGCTTTTTTTACGCTTTATTTGATTCCAAGTTAGAAGCTTCCATATGAAAGATTCTGAGGGTACAACTGGTAACTATCAGTAATGGTTGTAGGTGTTGTGTTACACACTATGCGGGTCGTTTCCGGTTTAGAGTTCGACGGTTACGTGTTCCAACTTATGTTTTGAGTTTGCTGGAGTTGCTTCATCCTTTTCACTGAAGGAATGAGCTCTTTTATAGAAGGCATCATCATCATCATCTGTAAGGGACAAATGAAACAGAGAATACTTATTTCATGTCTTTTGGACTGGCTCTGTGCACCTCTGTTTTTAATTTTATTCCTTGAACAGCATCCTTGATAATCTCTAGGAGCGAGCTCTGTTTTCTTTAAGCATTTCTCTTAGTTCATCAGCTGTTAAAGCATCTGCATGCGTGTGTGCATGCTTCCTAAATATTTCTTCAAATTTTGAAGGAATAAACCTAAAATGTATACATAAAAAAACAAAATATATCAAAATGTAAAATATATTTAATCATATGTTATGAGTAGCGCAACTTACTTTTTTTAAAATTTAATTCTATATATGCAATATAGAGGACTTAGTTACAATATAACAATAAACAACTACAACACAAAAAGAGGAATTTATAGAAGAAAGAAGAAATTAATACCTTCCTTCCTTATCATAGACTCCAGGGTCGCTGCCATGTTTGCTTAGTTTGATGTTCGTAACTTCAATGGGAAGAAGCGGAGAAGGAAATTTTCACCACAAGTATACCACCAGCAACATATTTTTTAAATTAATTATTTTGCAATAATTAATATTCCATACAATTAATTAATAATCACGACAATGGATGTGACTACAGACACATGATTGCTCTATTATTATTATTATTATTATTAAATTTATTGTTGAATTTGCTTCAATTAATAGTTTATTTCTTTTATGTGTGTTATTATTTGATTGCTATTTTCAAGAACACGCTTAGATCAGAAGGCAGGAAAAATAAATTAAACTTGATTAAATAAAATATTCTCTCTAATAATTTCATGGAAGGACCTTGCTTTCATTCCACACTTTTTTTTTCCAATTTCATAATTTAGATCAATAAAAATAAGAATATACTTCTTTCTTCATATAATATAATTAATTGGTTCATTTATAAAAAAAATGAAGATAAGAATCACAAATACGAAAAGCTACATTTAGGTAGTTTAGTGGATTAAGCTTGGTTCAACCCAATTTTAGGTTAAAACTGGACCATATCAAATTGTAGACTATCTTATTCAGTTTAAAGTTTTTTTATGACCAGACTTCGAGTTTTTAACTAACTTCGTCAAGTCTGGTTCATGCACACACTAATGTTTAGCATCTCATTTATTAAGAATGAGAGGAATAATATAGAATATAAGTGAATCTTTAGATCACAAATAAGAACTCATTAATTAAACTTATAACATCACCTTTCTTTCTTTCTTTCAGACGTGAGACTAGTATTTTTGTTCAAAAATATATAAATCTAAAACACGTTTGTAGTAATATGAACGAAGACGATGGTATATTTAATGTGATTGTAGAGAATAAATAATAATGGCAAGTTTAAGAAGAGGACGATGAGTAATTAAGATAGTCTTAAAGGGTAATTAGGTGAAAAGTACAGGATGAGTTTTGAAACTGAGGTTGAAGTGAATGAAAGCAGCACTGTTAATGGAGAGGAAGATTACAGATCCAATCGCACTTGCAATGAAGTGAATCAATCGAACAAACAAACACAATATAGTTAGTGCTAGTTAATTGGAATAAAGAATTAATTAATTAATGGCTAAAGTATACATTTGATCCTTTAAGTTTACAGTAAGTTTTAGTTTAATACTTTATGTTTAAAAAATATACTTTCAGTCCTTTTATCTTAACACTATTAGTTTCATTTAACGAAAAATGCTCAGTAAATTTTATCTGTGATTCTATAGTTGAATGATGTTAAAACATGATTAGATTTTAAAATTTAAATATATTTTATCAGCATTTAATTGCAGAATCACCGTTTAAATTTGTTAAGTAAGTATATTCCGTTGAAAGAAACTAACAGCATTAAAATAAAAAAAAATTAAATGTGTATTTTTTAAATTTAAGTGATTAAAATGGAATTTGATGTAACCTTAATGAATAAAATATATAATTTAGCCTTAACTAACTAAGAGAAGAGACGATCGAAGAAGGACATGTATAGAAATAATTAAAAAGAAGGAAGAAACCGTGGAAAGTCTACCTGGGGTAAATAACACCATCTTTGCTCCTATCAAAGAACGAAACATGCTTCTGCAACACACTCTGTTCAATAATCATAATCACAAAATTAATAAACACTTGGGCTTTCAATTATATAATAGTTGTCACTTTAATCAGAAAAATTATTGTTTTTTCATACAATGGCCACTTATATATATATATATATATTGTGCGCGCGCGCATACCTTGTTGAGCATTATTAATATTGTTGCTGGTTGATAAGGCAGAAGAGGAAGTCATGGACTTGGTGCACAGAGATTGAAAATCTAATGAAAGAGGAAGAGTATTGGATTGGAGCTATATTAGTCGTGAGTGTCTATACATATAACGATTCCTGAGATTAGGTTATTTAGTATCATTGCTTCAATTAGAAATAAATTATTATCTTGCTTTTTATAGCTTTTTTACATGTAAAATTAATTAAAACTTACAACCATATCCTAAATTATAGATTTTTATTAGGTTATTCATTTTTATTAAAAATTTTATTGCATGATTTAATATAGTATGAGGTAGTTTTTTTTTTTTTGGCACATTTGATATTCGCAGATTACTAATATAAAATGGGTTATTATAGATTATATTTATTTTAAATACTTAAAATTAATTAAAAATTGAATAAAAATTACATATAAAAGCTTATTAGATTATTTTTGTTGACATAAAATTTGAGATTATTTAATTAATGAACCTGTGAACCTGTGAACTAAGGATGTTATGCTGAGATATAAAATTATATAGTTAATTATTAATAGAGTAATACTTAAAAAGATAAAGAAAAGAAGTATTTCTTTATATTTGACGAAACCAACGTTTTCTAGTCAGAATTCTATCAAACTAAAAATAATGAATTTATTATGCATGTAAATATGCTTTTTATGAGGCCTTAAGATAAGACAATTAATGTTTAAATATGATATTACGTGTGCATATGTATAATTTATTAAGAAATATTTAAATTTGATTTCAGAACAATTAATTTCAAAGCACAAAAGTATTATTTAACAACAAAAATGATTGGATTTTATTTTTTTTAATAATTATAGAAATTATTTTAGAGAAGATATGGTTTGTTCTCTCAAACATGTATTGGCATCACATCCACAAATTTAGGTTAATCCATCAAAAGTGGAAAATTATTAGTTGTTATATAAATTGCTTCAAGGAAATTTTTGGGACAAATTTCCTGTTTAACCAAAAATGTCATGAGGATGACATGTAATTTGCTAGCACAATTAATAGTTAAACTTAGCTTACATAACAATCGGGATGAAATTCACCATTAAGATTAAAAAATTTTAGGGTAACATTACATTTATATGATAACTTTTATGATAAAATCAAACCATAAGTAACCTATAAATTTAAGTTACTTTATGAATGATCATAAATTGGCAAATGTCTGACAGGTAGAAAAGAAATAATAATAATTAAATCTGTTCTGAAGTTTTTGTTTGTGTGAAATGAAATGACTATCACGGAAGGCATACAACACCTATTGTCAACAATATCTTGTGAAAGAGGATTTTTCACTATTGAGAGTGTTCTGTATTGCATAGATTATCATACTTAAAACAATTTTCAACATTAATATATGCTCACATACGAAATATTCAACATTAATATCTAGGGTAATGATGGTCCAAAAAAATTTCTATGTTAATGGGATTATGTTCTTCAAATTCATATCATCGTGACATCATTTTCCTAAGATATTGATCAGCATATTATTATTTTTTATCCATTATAAGAGGGATATATCAAATTGGTATATCTTGAGTAAGAAAACGGATATAAAAAAATTAAAATAATTGACCAAATTTTTATAAAACATTATCAACTTTAAATTAAATGCAACCTATATATCAATAAAATAGGTTAGGTTTTTTGCAAGTAATAAATGGTTAATGTGCAATACAGATTTGGGCAATAAGGAGACATTGCACAAGACCAATTAATGACACACTCACAAGCAAGCATTCAAATTGAAATATGATCGCACAATAGAAAACGAACAAAATTAGACTAATTACTGACATTCATCATTATTATAGACAAAGTCCAACTCGGATGTAGTTCACGTACTTTGTCAACTCCACCAGACTGAATTACTCTGCTTTGACCAAGGGTTTTGTTCATAGCTCTCTTCGTCACTCTTATCTAATAAGTTCTTCACAAATGCCTTGGCGAACCCGTTTGAAGAATCAGGAAAATCTTTATTAAAGCTTTTGATCGAATGTCTTCATTCATTAAGCCTTTATTCATTCTCCACAGCATCGTCACACGTAGGTACGGTTTGTAAGCTTGTTATATATGCACACATATTATATGATAATATATAGATATGCACGTTATTCTCCTTTGGGGAAGAAGTTTTCAAAATCAGTAGGATGGAATGTCTCCACCTCATAGATAATGTGTTCATCGCTATCACCCATGTCATAAAGATATTTAGGCTTAAGATGAATAACTATACTCCAATCTTTATGCTTCTCATCCTCCACATAATAAACATGTTGTGCCTCTGATGCTATAATGTACGGCTCATTGTCTGGAGATTCACCTATGTGAATTAGTCTTGAAAAATTCACAGATGTGATTCCCAAATCATCACTAGTGAATCGACGAGGAGTTGTCGTATTTTCCCAAGAGCACTTGAATAATGTGATGGTAAAGTGCCCCTGATAATTCAGTTCGATTACATCAACCAATTTCCCATAGTAGGGGACACCACCGATATGCATGTCATCGTCGCTGCTACTCACATAACTTCTTGTACCAAAAGTGCCAAAAACTCCAGAATCCTGGGTGAGAGAGCCTTGGTCGTGTGAAACTGTGCAGAACTTGAACCTGTTAACATTGTATGCAGTAAATCATTTCGCATACTGGAGGGGCCCATTGCAAGGCATGTCAAATCAACTAGGTAGAAGTTATCGTCATTGCGTATTCGTTGTGCAAATCAACCGGGCAATTCTCTATGCACCATTCTATTAACCTCAATGGATGTTTGTGTCCGGATACATAGTTGACTCTTGACATAACTTTGGAACTCTCTATTATGATTAAGCATGATATAAGTGAATAAAATAAAAAATTATTTTATGATGATGGACCAATTGGTCTCCTAACAGCAGGGAACAAACTCGTCAATGATGATAGACCAACATCATCAGGCAATCATAAATACGAGGATGACGGTTGAAAGATGTGTCATCAAAGTACCATGAGTAGAAGTTGAGGACCTCATTTCCTATATAACATTATGCTATTGAACCCTCTGGCCATGCCTTATTTCTCACATATGACTTCAACTTCCCTAAGAACCTGTAATAAGTTAATAACATGAAGACAAAGTGGTAATTAGTAGTGACATCTCAATATGTGTGTAAATAATGCTTGTGAATAGTTTTTAGCATGAATACCTTTTAATGGGATACATCCAATAGTATTGAACTAGGCCACCGAGTTTTGCCTCTTCAACAAGGTGAACGGTGAGGTGCACCATGACAGTGAAAAACGAAGGAAGGAAGATCATCTCCAAATGGATAATGTGAGAATGATCTGCTTCTACAGTTAATCCAACTCATCAAGGAAAGAGCCTTTGCGCATAGCTTTTCAAAGAATGAATAGAGCTACAACAACACTGTCGACACATCTAGAGGCAGCGATTTTTTAGTGCCAACGATAGTAACTGTTGCATAATGATGTGCGAGTCATGACTCTTTAATTCGACTACCCTCTGAGACTGCAAATCTATGCACCTTGATATGTTGCTTGAATATCCATCAAGAACCATGGACTGTAAATCTATGTTGCTTGATATGTCGAGAGGAATATATTCTTGTTCGGCTTCATTAAGGTAAATTTTGCTAGGTGAAATTTGTCATTGTCATCTAGCCAAGCATCTTGACAAATTCCCATGGACTGTAAGTCTTTCCTAACTCGGAGATGATCTTTGGACTTCCCAGGATTCATTCAGTAGGGTGTAAAGAATATTATCACAAACATTCTTTTCGATGTGCATCACATCAAGACTATGGCGTAGTAAATCGAACTTCCAATAAGGCAGAGTGAAAAATATACTCCTCTTGCGCCATTGCTGAACTGCATCAACTTCTGAAGTGCTACGAAATCTTTTTTCGGCTCGATCTGCATCAACCTTCTTCCCAAACTCAATATGAACATCATCTAGCTGACTAAGAATATCGGAAACAATTAAAACAATGGGAGGTCCTCTTCTTTCTTGTTTTCCATTGAAATGATTCCTCTGCAATATAAATTTATGCTTCCCATCAAGGAATCGACGATTACCCATGAAGCACCACTTCCAACTGTATGGAAGGCACAGTGACTCTGCGTCAAAGTTACACAAGGGACAAGCAAGTCCAGTGTGCATGTTCCACCCAGATAACGTTCCAAGGCTTGGTGTTCGCTCCGCAAGTGCACGGGTCACGTCAAGTAATAAAGTGATGAGAAAGTATCGTTCCCATAAGGATTTGTTTAAAAATTTGAACCAATCAAAAGGCTAGGTGCATTCAATCAAGTTGAACAAATCAAACATTTGATGTGAAATGATAATTTTGAAAACTAATTTCTAAAACTACAAAGTGATAAAAACAATTGATTCTTTAACTTCAAGGATGATTTTTGGAACCTAGGATTATTTCTCACCCTTGTAATTCATAACCTTAAAATAACTTCCTCTCCTAAATGCTCTTAATATATAAATGTGCTAGTCTAAGATTCTAAAAGTACTTGTAAAAGCTTTCTCAAGTCAAGAACAAGTGTTTGCTTCCATTAATTGCTCAATCTCTTGTTACAATTAATAAAATCCAATTTTCAAAGTCCAATCCTAATGTGACTATGCAAGGTTGACAAGTATATCTCTATCTTGCCAACAAAACCATCCATTCATCATGCAAATTTCAAGTTCCTACACCATTTTACTCAAGTTCTACACTCAACCTAACCCTCTCAAGCATCAATCAAGTGAACCCAACATCTAAATGGTGATTAAACATTTAGAAGCACTAAGCAAAGAGTAAAATGAACACATATATATCATTAATCAGAAAAGGAGAGGAGTATTTAAGAGTTAATCCATACATGGGTTGAAAATAATCCTTGAATGAAAAGTTTAGCTACCCATATTCAGCCACAAGCTACAAATCAAAAGGAGAATCATAGCCCAAAACAAATTACAAGAGAGGAAAGGGAAAGGAAGGAGAAAACCAAGAGAAGGAGGATCCAAATCTCTTCCAAAGCTTAATCTCTTGCTCCAAGCTCTTCAAGACCCAAACCCTAGTAGACCCAAGCTCCAAAATACTCCCAAGAAGTGCAGAATGTCGGGCTCCCTCGGGTTTTTGGCTTAAAAATCCGATTTTTCGCTCATTACTGATGTTGTACGTTTGCTGTCAAAACTGGGCCGCGGCTGAACTGTTTTGAGCTGCAGCTGAGTTCCTCTCGGGTTGAAAGTGCGCTGTAGCCAAGATAAGAGCGCTGCAGCTCGTTTTGCCTCTGGAAATCACCTCAAATTAATGTGTTCTGCCCATAAATTGACCTCCATTTCTTCCTCTTTGACTTTCTTAATGTAGTTTTGAATCAACTTTGGTCTCCAAATGCTTCTAAGCTAATTCCAAGTGGTTTGTAACAAATTCTTTTTCTACCAAAATATACCTTGCAAAATGATTAAATTTATCAACTCTTAATAAGCAAGGATAAGAGCCAAAATATGCACAATTAAGCAATAATATGCAATCAAAAACTTCATGTACATTATCTATCTTTGAGTATTCAAAACATGTACAACAATACCAAAAATGTATCAAAATGTAAGGAAAATGCACTAAAATGACATGAGATTCCAGAGGTTAACACCTGGGAAGTCACTTATCATCCACATCAAAGCCACAGACAATTTGAACAGTGACTTCTCATATGCATCGTATGTTTTAATCCCATCAGCCCATAATTCGACCAACTCTTTTATTAGAGGTTGGAGGTAGACATCAATATCATTGCCCGGTGCTTTCTTTCCAGGGATGATCATAGACAAAATGAATGAGTTTTGCTTCATGCACATCCATGGAGGCAAGTTGTAAGGAAGTAACAACATAAACATAAACAGTTAATGTGGTACAACATAAACAGTTAATGTGGTACAATTTAATTAAAAAAAAGATAATTTTGAGTACTTCACACACCCGGGATATAGAGCCTTGTCGGCTTCAGCTATAAGTTTAAAAAAAATCACGAACTTCCTCGTTCCTCATGTACTGAGGTTCTGGACCTTGCACTTTATCTAGGATTACATCATCATGAACCCCAAAAGCATCACAAAGTGCATCATTGATGGGATCCCCACCAAGATATTCTTGCACTCCTATTTGTGAGATTCTAGGGCTAGATTCTCTCACCACATTATCAGTTTCTCCATGATATACCCAGAATTTATAACTTTGAGGGAACAACTTAACTATTAAGTGCTCCCTAACAATATATTTAACATGCCACTTTTTGAAATTACATTTAGGACAAGGATAAGAAATTTTACCGTTAACCTTGCCATGTTTGTCAGCAAAATCCAAAAAATTGTTCAACCCAACCAAATATCGAGGGGATGTACGAGGAAGCTTGATCCATGACTTATCCATTGCATACACTTAAAAGGGCACAATAACACTAATATAAAAAGTGTAATCGAGAAGGAAGTGAGAAAGAAGGAGTTTCTGGTTGAAATGAGCCTTATATTCAAAGTTTCCAACGATTGTTCTTTAGCAATGGTTTAGAATCGCTGCCCAAACCACTGCAAAATTGAAGGCGTTGAGATTAGCAACGGTTTAGAATTGTTGCCCAAACCGCTACAACTTGTCAACCATTGAGATTTGCTTGTACAGGCGATTTCGCTTGTTCTTCTACCCCTCTCCCATCTTCAAGATGGAATAGTCCTTATGCGCATCTCGCATAGCAAATTTAGACTGCAACAATTAACATATAATTAACAATTTGAATAGTCCTCATTTCAACCAGAAACTCATACTTTCTCACTTTCTTCTCTGATTACACTTCTGATACCATTGTTATTGCGCCCTTTTAATTGTATGCAATGGATAAATCATGGATCAAGCTTCCTCGTACATCCACACGATATTTGGCCGAGTTGAACCACTTTCTGGATTTTACTGACAGACACGGCAAGGTTAACTGTAAGATTTCTTGTCCTTATCCTAAATGTAATTTCAAAAAGTGGCATGTTAAAGATATTGTTAGGGAGCACTTAATATTTAAGCTGTTCCCTCAAACTTATAAGTACTGGGTATACCATGGAGAAAATGATAATGTTGTTAGAGAATCTAGTCCTAGAATCTCACAAATAGGAGTGCAAGAATATCTTACTAGGGAGGATCCCATCAATGATGCACTTCGTGATGCATTTGGGGTTCACGACGATGTAATCCCAGATGAAGTGCAAGGTCCAGAACCTCAGTACATGAGGAACGAGGAAGCTCATGCTTTTTTTGAACTTATGCTGATGTCGTAAAGGCTCTATATCCTGGGTGTGTGAAATATTCAAAATTATCTTTTTTAATTAAATTGTATCACATTAAGTGTTTATGTGGTATATCTGATAAGGGAATGTCGATGATATTAGAACTATTAGTCGATGCATTCCCAGATGCAGCGATTCCTACTTCTTTTTATGATGCGAAGAAAATAATAAGTAAAATGGGTTTAAATTATGAAAAAATACATGCATGCCCAAATGATTGCATGCTTTATTGGGGAGAGGATGCGACGAAAGAAATTTGCAAGCGATGTAACACTTCAAGATACAAGCCGGAAGGAAAGGGGAGGAAGAAAAAGAAGAAACCTGCGAAGATTTTGAGATATTTTCCTTTGAAGCCAAGGCTGCAACGATTGTATTTCTCATCCAAAACAGCAGAGCACATGAGATGGCATGCAGTTGAAGCGAATCCGGATGGCAAGTTAAGACATCCGTGCGATTCTAAAGGATGGAAACAGTTTGACAAAGAATTCCCAGATTTTGAGGCGGATCCGTGAAACATACGTCTTGCTCTTACGACTAATGGATTCAATCCATTCGGTAACCTTAGCACTAGTTACAGTATTTGGCCTGTTGTGTTACTTCCTTACAACTTACCTCCATGGATGTGCATGAAGTAGAGCTCATTCATTTTGTCTATGATCATTCCTGGAAAGAAAGCACCAGGCAATGATATTGATGTCTACCTCAAACCGCTATTAAAAGAGTTGGTTGAATTATGGGTTGATGGGATTGAGACATACGATGCATATGAGAAGTCCCTGTTCAACTTGCGTGCAGCTTTAATGAGGACGATAAGTGACTTCCCAGGCCTTGGACGTTATCTGGGTGGAACGTACACACCGGACTTGCTTGTCTCGTGTGTAACTTTGATGTTGAGTCACTGCGCCTTCCATACAGTCGAAAGTGGTGCTTCATGGCTCATCGTCGATTCCTTGATCGGAAGCACAAGTTCAGATTGTAGAAGAATCGTTTCAATGGAAAACAAGAAAGAAGAGGACCGCCCATCGTTTTAAGTGGTTCCAATATTCTTAGTCAGCTAGATGCTGTTCATATTGAGTTTGGGAAGAAGGATGATGCAAATCGAGCAGGAAGAAGATCTCGTAGCACTTCAGAAGTTGATGCAGTTCAGCAATGGCACAAGAGGAGTATATTTTTCAATTTGCCCTATTGGAAGTTCAATATGCTGTTAGATATGATTAGTTTTGATGATGTCAAATATATAAGAGCAAAAAGTTTTTATAATGTATATTGACTAACTACTATATTTAATATAAATTCCTTATGTAGTTTGGTCAATGAAAAGGAGAA
>QFDD01000913.1:0-32655 GCA_006871305.1 Vachellia collinsii
GTTGCATTGTCGTATCGTATATTTTCACAACTTTTATACATAAAATACTTGGTACATACATTTTGAATCATTTTAACCAATAAAATAACTTTAATTAATCAATTTTTTTAGGCACAATAAATTGCTTGTTATAGTCTACGTTTTGTATTTCAAATTAACATTAAATTTACAATATAATAATGATTTAACCAAAAAATTGGGTACTAATTTCTTTTTTGAAGCTATTAAAAAGTCATAAAACTATTTATAGGTTCTTTATTTTATTGAGTTGCATTGTCGTATAGTATATTTTCACAACTTTTATACAACAAAATACTTGGTATATACATTTTGAATCATTTTAACAAAAAAATATCTTTAATTAATCAATTTTTTTAACCACAATAAATTCCTTGCTATATTCTACGTTTTGTATTTTAAATTGACATCAAATTTACAAAAAAAATAAAGATTTTTTTTAAAAAGTACTATTTTCGCATTTTAAGCTATTAAAATGTCATAAAACAATTCATAGGTTCTTTATTTTCATGAGTTGCATTGTCGTATAGTATATTTTCACAACTTTTATACAATAAAATACTTGGTACATACATTTTGAATCATTTTAACAAAAAAATATCTTTAATTAATCAATTTTTTCAAGCACAAGAAATTGCTTGCTATAGTCTATGTTTTTTTTTTCCAAATTGAGATTAAATTTACAATAAAATAATGAATTTTCAAGAAAAAAGGGTACTAATTTCATATTTTAAGTTATCAAAAAGTCATAAAACTATTTATATGTTCTTTATTTTCATGAGTTGCATTTTCGTATAGTATGTTTTCACAACTTTTATGCAAGAAAATAATTGGTACTTACATTTTAAATCATTTTAACCAATAAAATAACTTTAATTAATCAATTTTTTAAGCACAATAAATTGCTTGCTATAATCTAAGTTTTGTATTTTAAATTCACATTAAATTTACAACAAAATAATGAATTTTAAAAAAAAAAGGGTACTAATTTCATATTTTAAGCTATTAAAATGTCATAAAACTCTTTAAAGATTCTTCATTTTCATGAGTTGCATGGTTGTATAGTATATTTTCACAACTTTAATACAGTAAAATACTTGGTACATACATTTTGAATCATTTTAACCAATAAAATAACTTTAGTTAATCAAATTTTTTAAGCACAATAAATTGCTTGCTATAGTCTATGTTTTGTATTTTAAATTGACATTAAATCTACAATAAAATAAATAATTTTCAAGAAAAAAGGGTACTAATTTCGTATTTTAAGCTATTAAAAAGTCATAAAACTATTTATAAGTTCTTTATTTTCATGAGTTGCGTTGTCGTATAGTACATTTTGAATCATTTTAACCAATAAAATAACTTTAATTAATCTATTTTTTTAAGCACAATAAATTGCTTCTTATAGTCTACTTTTGTATTTTAAATTCACATTAAATTTACCATAAAATAATGAATTATTAAAAAAGTAGGGTACTAATTTCGTTTTTGAACCTATTAAAAAGACATAAAACGATTTATAGGTTCTTTATTTTCATGAGTTGCATGGTCGTATAGTATATTTTCACTACTTTTATACAAGAAAATACTTGTTACATACATTTTGCAACGTTTTAACCAAAAAAATAACTTTAATTATTCAATTTTTTTAAACACAATAAATTGCTTGATATAGTCTACGTTTTGTATTTTAAATTCACATTAAATTTACAGTAAAATAATGATTTTTTTTTAAAAAAGGGTACTAATTTCGTATTTTAAGCTATTAAAAAGTCATAAAACAATTTATAGGTTCTTTATTATCATGAGTTGCATTGTCGTATAGTATATTTTCACAACATTTATACAATAAAATACTTGGTACATACATTTTTAATCATCTAAACAAAAAAATATCTTTAATTAATGAATTGTTTTAAGCACAATAAATTACATGCTATATTCTACGTTTTGTATTTTAAATTGACATTAAATTTACAATAAAATAATGATTTTTCAAAAAAAAGGGTACTAATTTCGTATTTTAAGCTATTAAAAAGTCATAAAACTATTTTTAGGTTCTTTATTTTCATGAGTTGCATTGTCGTACAGTATATTTTCACAACTTTTATACAATAAAATAGTTGGTGCATACATTTTAAATCATTTTAACCAATAAAATAACTTTAATTAATCAATTTTTTTAAGCACAATAAATTGCTTCTTATAGTCTACGTTTTGTATTTTAAATTGACATTAAATTTTCAATAAAATAATGATTTAACAAAAAAATAGGGTACTAATTTCTTTTTTTAACCTTTTAAAAAGTCATAAAACTAGTTGTAGGTTCTTTATTTTCATGAATTACATTGTCGTATAGTATATTTTAACAACTTTTATACAAGAAAATACTTGGTACTTACATTTTGAATCATTTTAACCAATAAAATAACTATAATTAATCAATTTTTTAAGCACAATAAATTGCTTGCTATAGTCTACGTTTTTTATTTTAAATTGACATTAAATTTACAATAAAATAATGATTTAATAAAAAAGTAGGGTACTCATTTCTTTTTTGAAGCTATTAAAAAGTCATAAAACTATTTATAGGTTCTTTATTTTCAGGAGTTGCATTTTCGTATAGTATAATTTCACTACTTTTATACAAGAAAATACTTGGTTCACACATTTTGAAATGTTTTAACCAAAAAAATAACTTTAATTAATCAATTTTTGTAAACACAATAAATTGCTTGCTATAGTCTACGTTTTTGTATTTTGAATTGACATTAAATTTACAATAAAATAATGATTTTTCAAAAAAAAAGAGTACTAAATTCGTATTTTAAGCTATTAAAAAAGTCATAAAACAATTTATAGGTTCTTTATTTTCCTGAGTTGCATTGTCGTATAGTATATTTTCACTACTTTTATACAAGAAAATACTTTGTACGTACATTTTGAAACGTTATAACTAAAAAAATAACTTTCATTAATCAATTTTCTTAATCACAATAAATTGCTTGCTATAGTCTACGTTTTGTATTTTAAATTGACATTAAATTTACAATAAAATAATGATATTCCAAAATAAAAAAGTACTAATTTCTAATTTTAAGCTATTAAAAAGTCAGAAAACTCTTTATAGGTTTTTTATTTTCATGAGTTGCATTGTCGTATAGTAAATTTTCACAACTTTTATACAAGAAAATACTCAGAACATACATTTTGAATCATTTTAACCAAAAAATTAACTTTAATCATTCAATCTTTTAAGCACAATAAATTGCTTCCTATAGTTTACGTTTTGTATTTTAAATTGACATTAAATTTACAATAAAATAATGATTTTTAAAAAAATGGGGACTAATTTGGTATTTTAAGCTATTAAAAAGGCATAAAACTATTTATAGGTTCTTTATTTTCATGAGTTGCATTGTCGTATAGTATATTTTCACAACTTTTATACAATAAAATACTTGGTACATACATTTTGAATCATTTTAACCAATAAAATAACTTTAATTAATCAATTTTTTTAATTACAATAAATTGATTGTTATAGTCTACGTTTTGTATTTTAAATTGACTTTCAATTTTCAATAAAATAATAATTTTTCAAAAAAAAGGGGACTAATTTCGTATTTTAAGCTACTAAAAAGTTATAAAACTGTTTATAGGTTATTTATTTTCATGAGTTGCATTGTCGTATAGTTTATTGTCACAACTTTTATACCAGAAAGTACTTGTTACATACATTTTGAATCCTTTCAACCAATAAAATATCTTTAATTAATCAATTTTTTTAATCACAATAAATTGCGTGCTATAGTATACGTTTTGTATTTTAAATTGACATTAAATTTACAATAAATTATTGATTTTTCAAGAGAAAAGGGTACTAATTTCGTATTTTAAGCTATTAAAAAGACATAAAACTATTTATAGGTTCTTTATTTTCTTTAGTTGCATTGTCGTATAGTATATTTTCACAACTTTAATACAGTAAAATACTTGGTACATAGATTTTGAATCCTTTTAACCAATAAAATAAATTTAATCAATCAAATTTTTAAGCACAATAAATTGCTTGCTATAGTCTACGTTTTGTATTTTAAATTGATATTAAATTTACAATAAAATAATGATTTTTAAAAAAAAAGGGTATTAATTTCGTATTTTAAGCTATTAAAAAGTCATAAAACTATTTGTAGGTTCTTTATTTTCATGAGTTGGATTGTCGTATAGTATATTTTCACAACTTTTATACAAGAAAATACTTGGGTCATACAATTTGAATCCTTTTAACTAATAAAATATCTTTAATTAATCAATTTTTTTAATCACAATAAATTGCTTGCTATAGTCTACGTTTTGTATTTTAAATTGACATTAAATTTAAACAAGTTTTAAATACTTGATACTCGAGTGTTGAAACAAGTTTCAGAAATCCAATACTCTCAGTAGTACTCAAGTTTTAATGAACGTGTTGACAATACTCAAGTTTTGAGTGACAATACTCGAGTTTCGAGGACCAAAACATGATTTAGAAAACCAATACTTTCAATGGAACTCAAGTTTTAGTGGAAGTATTGTTGAAACTCAAGTTATGGCTTGCAGAACTCGAGTATTGAGCTTAGAAAACTCTTTGAACCACAACACTTTTGAAAACTTGAAGTATTAGCAAAAGTCTTGATATAACTCGAGTTATGGGAAGCAAAACTCGAGTTTTGAAGTGAGAAATCTTTTGAACTTCAGAACTTCTTTAAACACTTGAAGTTTCAGCAAAAGTGTTGCTAAAACTCGAGTCCTGTAAGACAGAACTCAATTATCGAGCCTAAAATATGTCTTCAGGCTAAATACTTCAAATGAAACTCAAAGAGAAATTAAAGTGATGATTTCAAATACTTAAAACTTGAAGTTTTAAAGTATAAAACTCGAGTATCGAAGAACTTGCATAGTTTTAGTTGACAGAAACTAATTTAAACTCGAGTTTTATTGTTTATAACTCAAGTATTGACAAAAATTTTGTTAGAACTTGATGAGCATTGAAAGTGTTGTCTCAAATTAACTTACAAACACTCGAGTTACTTTATAATCACTCGGGTAATGAGAAAACTTCCAAACTTTATCCTCAAAACTTGAGTATTAACAAAAGTGTTTTAAATTCTTCACTGTTATTTCTTCAAACACTCGAGTTTTGTTATTTATCACTCGAGTACTCTTTTACTGACAATGATTTAGAGTGTCAGAGCTTTTCGTTGTTCTCAAATGTTTCCTTCTTTATGCTTCATTTATTTGAATCTCATATGCTCTCATAAATGCTCATTTATTATAATGATTAACAGAGTATGGAATGTCTGATTGCCTCACTGAAAAAGGATTCAATGGACATAATCTCATAGATGACCATACCTCGTGTCAGTAGCATTTAATGCGATAAGCTGAACGAAGACGATGAGAGTAACAAAAACAAAAATGTTTCTAACGGACAATTAATACTTCCCAACTATAAAAGGAGAAGCATTCAAGTCGATAAAGCAGATAATACAACTACTGGAATATTCATTTATTGTTCTTCATCTACCTCCTCTGTTTTCATTCTCACGATCATAAATACTTCAGTGTTCATCATTTAATTCTCAAAAAGGAGAATATTCTTATTCAAACATTGATTCTGTGAGAGTTACTCAAGATTAGAGAATCTTGAGTGCAAGAGACACGAGCAAAAGTGTCAGTGGGTTGAATTGAGTTAGGAAGGGTGATAGTCTTCCTTCATTATTGTTGTAATATTCATTTATTAATGGATTTAAAAAGCTCAGAGGATTATGAGGACTGGACATAGGTCAAGTGGACCGAACCAGGATTAATCTCCGTGTTCATTATTCTTCTCTCTCTATTTTATCTTCAAAGTTTGCAAAAAAATTATTTAGACCAATTCACCCTCCCTCTTGTCAAATCATATCCTAACAACTTTGACTATCATTAAATTTTCCACTAGCATATGTTGTTATAATTTCTTCCTTGTTTTTATTTTCATCATATAATGTTGCTCCCCAATAGTTATCAGATGCATTAGTATAAATTATCCATTTTATGCTATCATTAGTTGAAATAGTAAACTTAGATAAATTTCGACATAATTATTTTATTTGATTTACTATTTTTTAGTATTTTTGTCCCAAATCCATCTACTTTTTTCTACAGCTAATTTTGATAGTTTTGCAGTTAATTTTGATAAATTCGGTATATAATTTCTAGTTTGATTTACTAGTCCTAAAAGTGATTGTAATTCTTTTTTTATTTTTTAGTTTAGGAAATTGTAATACTTTTTTTTACTTATATGTTCTTATAATTCTATCCCATCTATTGATACCTATTGTCCTAAAAATCCTATTCTATTTTTTTTCTTAATTCAACCTTTTGAGGTGAAATGTTTAATCCTTTTCCTTCTATTAAACTTACAAATTGTTTTAGATGATATTCATGTTCTTTTCATTATCAGAAAATATTAATATATCATCTATATAAATTATTGCAAATTCTTTTATAAGTAATCACATTTTAGTTACATATTCTTGAAATATACTTGGACTATTATGAAAACCCATAGGTAATACTTTTGATTCATATAATCCTTCTAAAGTACTAAAAGTTGTATATTTCTTACTTTCTTCTTTTAATTTTATTTGGAAAAATCCTGATTTCCAATCAAACTTACTAAATATTGTTTTTCCTTTTATTAGATTAAATAAAAGTTCCTTTTTGGTATATGATATCTATTTCTTACTACTAAATTATTTAATTTTTTATAATTTATTATCATTCTTAATTTTCCTCTTTTTTCTTCGCTATGTTTTATTACAATCATAGTGGGTGAAGAATATTCTAATATACTTTTTCTTATTAAATTATATAACTTCATTTCATTTATATGCATTATAAATTCCTTTTTATCCTTTATATAACTTCATTTCATTCTAGTTTTCCTAAAGACTTAGACTTCTCCCAAGGGATTAATGATTTATCACTATAATTTCCTCTAACATTTGCTCTATTTTTTTGTTGATTATTTTCTTTTCTAAAATAGCCAAAGTGGCTGATACTTGTTGTATTTCTATAGGCTTATTATTAGGTAAAAACTGTATTTCATTTTCAATTGTTTTCTTTTGAAATTTTTCATCTTTTCTTCAAAAGGGGTTTTGTTATCCTTATTCCCCATGCTTCATGTTTACATGGAGTAGTTAATATTGGTATATCTTTAGTTATTTTCCAAAGATAATATTGTTCTAGAAAATCTATTCCTAGTATTATATCACAGGATGCTTCATTATATTGACTAAATTATGATATTTGTAATTCATGTTTCCCTATTTGTAGTGTAGTATTTCTTGCTTCTAGTTCTATTATATGTATTTCTTTTCATATTCCTTCTATTCTCGTTATATTTTGTTTCTTTTTCCATAATTCTAATGGTAATACATTATATTTTGCTATTGTTAGATTCACCCCAATGTCTACCAAAGTGTAACATCCTAAAATTTTTATTTCTAAAATTATCATTAGAAATTGTTTTTATAATAATTGAAAGTTATTATTATGTTATTTGACTAAAATGGATTTAGTCAATTTTTTTAATAAAATAAAACGAAGTGTAATTTATAATGAAAGGTATGAAAAAAAGAAGGAGTGAAAAGGGAAGGGGAATAGGAAAATGGGGTCCATCAGTGTAATTTTCTCTTGCAGGTCTTATTATGTAACTTTAGCCATAAAGATATTTTAGGTCATGAGTCTGTTTCTTCTTATTTTGCATTTCCTTCCTTCCTTCCTTCCTTCCATTAACCATGCCATTGATTCACCTTCGTTGAAGCTTTTCAAACTTTAGAGCTTATATTGGTAAGTAAAACCACCTCTAATCACTAAACTCCCTTCATATAAGTTTTTCTACTCATCTAAATCTATCTAATGGTATAATTCTCTGAACAATAGAGCAAGTTTTTGGTTTAGGGTTTGTAATATCCGCATTTTCTATAACCATAATAAAGGCTAAACTAAGGGCTACAGAGATGTTAAGGGTCTAGAGTGAAAAGATATGGAAGAAAGTCCAGAAATGTCATTTTGCAAAGTTTAAATAACATAAGGGTAAAATGGTCATTTTTTGAAAAGTCAGGGACATAATGGTAGTTTTGGGAAAAGATGACCAAAATATCAAAAAATGACCCCAGGTCCTGAAATTTAAAGAAAAATTTACTAATAATGGATTGAGGTCTAGTTAAAGTTATAATGGCCAAAATAACCCTTGAAGGAATTTTTAAGGTTATTTAATATTTGGCTGATTTTCAAATTTATAGCCAAATATAATTATTTAAAATACCTAGAGACCTCAACAATGTATTTTTAAAATGACAAAAAATAGCTTTGAAAAATGCTCTATTTTATAAAATAGATTTAAGCCTCAAGTTAGAAACAGTTTGCCGGAACAGCAGTACGAAAGGCTAAAAATCCCCGAATCAGGGTTTTCAAGAGAAAATTTATTTAGAACATATTTCAAAGCTATTTGAGATGAGAAATATCATGAAGTGCTTAGTTGAATTTTGGAAATTTTTAGTGACACTAAACTGATTAAGTACTCCCAATAAGCATTTTCAGCATAAAATAACAGGATAAAGTAGCCATAAAGTATTTTTACTTTTTAAAAGAGCATTGTGGGGTATGAGTGCTACCACTTGTCATCGTCATATTAGAACATGAAAAGCAAATGAAGATATTTAGCAAAAGTAGTAGTTCTATTATTGGAAAATGGCTCTAACAGTAGAAATGGGCCCCACATTCATTTAAGACACTTGGGAACATATTTTATTAAGTCCCAATAGCTCATTTATGTCCTCATTTCCATGCTCTAGCCAAGAGAGGAGGGGGAATCTGCTGAAAGTTAAGAACAAGCAAAGGGACAGAGAAAATCAAGAAAAGTTCAAGGTGAGTTGGTATTTTAGCTTGATTTGTTTTATGAAAACCATTCTATGAGTCTTGCTTTCCCTCTTAATCAGTTTATTTCTCACTCTAAGTGGTTGAATGATAAGTTTCAAGAGTAGTCTTGAAGAGACCTAGTGAGAGAAAATGAGAAAGAATAGAAATTGGAAGCCACAAGTGTTTTTAATCAACTCCTTACATGTTTTGCCACATGTGGATGCTTGGTTTGAGTTGATTTGAGGTTATCCTATAATTTTGACAATAAACCCTCCCTCATGCTGCTATCTAAATTCTATAAGGCATGTATATGCATGTTTTGATGTTAGTAAATGAATGAAAAATGGTGTAGGAGTAGGATTATGCATGTATATACAAAGAAATCTTGCAAAATTTCATTTCCTCCCATTTTTGGTAAATTTCATGCAGCTAAGATTCAAGGGGGAAAGAGTGTGTTTTTTAGTGTTTTAATGCTTCCAATGTTTTAAATTGCAAAATTATGTAGCTTAAAAGTAAAAGCACAATTTTGGAAGCATCGAAAATACAAATAGCCGAGTTAAAAGTCAAGGTTGATGTTGAGAGTGCAAAGTGCTAGAATACACTAAGCAATGCCAAGTTATTGATGATTAGCCCATTGTGACATGTGTAGAAGTATTAAATTGCCAAGACAAAGACCAAAATCAAGAGGAAGCTACTTCAAGTTCTCATCGGGAAGTTAAAGCTTTAAGGTAGCATAACCTCTAACTTTTACATTCACACTGCTTTTGATTGTTGTATGTGTTCATTTACCATGTATGAGGCATGGTTAAAGACATATAACATGTAAATCCATGCTTGTGAGTGTGCATGGTTATACCTATGCACTGGTTGCCTTGGCCTCATGCAAATATGATTATAGGAGTAAGGTTTTGTTACTAGTGTCATGGCATGTTAGTTTACATTTAAATAATCAAGTATGTTGATGTCTTAGTTAGAGATCATTGCTATTGGGATTTCTTTGAAACCTCATTCTTTCCTATGACAAACAATAGGCATGAGTTCCAAGGGCAAAGGGAAAGAGGTTCAAGAGTAAGTGAATATGGCTTGCATGAAGATCACTATTTTGCACATCTCATGTTGTAATGCTTTGTGACGTATATGTGCATAACTATGAGCTTTTTGATGAATGTAAATTAAACCCCTACACTAGGTCATTTTGGTGTGATGTGATGTAAATAAATGTGTTGTAATGTGAAATACACCAAGAAAAGGAAAAGAGCATGTAACTTGTCTATATAAGGGTCTAAAGCCCTTCATTGTGACAAATTGAGATAAAATGAGAATAATGGAATTCAATTGTCATGAAATTTTTCATGCAAGTAGATCTTGTCATAAGCTTTCTAAAGAGTCCTAGTTTGCTCAATTTAAACTTGTGTGGAAAAAGTTATGCAATTTCAAAGCTATGCTAAAAATCAGAAAAATGACAACAACAAAGTTCACCCTAGTGAAAGGGGTCAGTGTGTGTATTCAGGAAGAGTTCACACTGCTAACTCAAAAGTTCACTGTAGCAAACATGATAAGAGATCAAGTCCCTTTTTCACCAAAGAAGTTCGCTGCAGTGAACCTCCCATTTTTTACCAAATGAATATTGATTTTTCCAACTCTTTTTAGCATTGATTGAGAATTACTTTGCTCCAAGGAGTATTTTTCTCTGATAAGGGATTGAGAAAGCTTTCATTAGAAACCTAAATACTTGGTTGAAATTTTTCTAGAATTATTTATGAATTTTCAAAGTGTTGAGATAATGTTTTGATGATGACAAATTATGTTAAAATTCAATATTTTCACAAACACTTTATATGACTTTCGAGTTTTAGTGAAAGTGTCGAGAATACTCGAGTAATAAGGATCAATACTCGAGTATTATTAAACAAAATATACTTTCAAAACTCAACATTTTCAATAGAACTCAAGTTTTAGTGGAAGTATTGACAACACTCGAGTATCGAGTGTCAAAACAAATTTCAAAAATCCAACACTTTCAATAGAACTCAAGTTTTAGTGGAAGTATTGACAACACTCGAGTATTGAGTGTCAATACTCAAGTATTGAGTGCCAAACCAGGTTTCAGAAAACCAATACTTTCAATGGAACTCAAGTTTTAGTGAAAGTGCTAACAACACTCGAGTATTGATTCTTAGTACTCGAGTTTCAAGAGACAAAAACTACTTTCAAAATAAACACTTTCAACCATGGCTTGAGTTGTTTTCAAAAGTGTTGACAAAACTTGAGTATTATGAAACAGAATTCGAGTATCGAGTTGAGAAAGTCACTTTGAACTTCAATACGTCTTTGAAAACTCGAAGTATTAGCAAAACCCTTTTTAATACTTGAGTATTATTTACTTGAGTATCGAGCCTAAAGTTTTTCCTTCCAAGATGAATACTCTAAAGGAAACTCGATGAACTATAGAAGTGTTGATTTCAACTCTTAAAACTTGAGTATTTGAGCATAAAAATCAAGTATGGAAAGTCTTACAAGTTTTTGGTTAACATAAACTTATTTTCACTCGAGTTTTATTGTCTAGCACTCAAGTAATGATAATACTTTTGTTAGAACTCGAGAAGCATTGAAAGTAATATCAACATTTTACCTTACAAACACTCGAGTATTTCTAAAAGAACTTGAGTAATAAGAATACTTCCAAGCTTTATCTTCAGAACTTGAGCAACAACAAAAGTGTTTTCAATTCTTCACTGATATTTCTTTGAAACACACGAGTATTGTAAGATTTCACTCGAGTACTCCTTTTACTAACAGTGTTTCAGAATGTCAGAACTTTTTGTTATTCTCAAATCTTTCCTTCTTTATGCTTCATTTATTTGAATCCTTTCTGCTCTCATAAATGCTCATTTATTATAATGATTAACAGAGAATCGGTCATCTAATTGTCTCACCGAAAAAATGCTCAATGGACAAAAACACAAAAGGTGACCATACCTCATGTCAGAAGCATTTAATGCAAAATGTTCAATGATCAAGCTAAGAGTAACGGAAACAAAATTGTTTCTAAAAGACATTTATTACTTCTCAACTATAAATTGAAAAGCATTCAAGACGGGAAACAGAGAGAACACATTACTGAGATACAACATTTATTGTTATTCATATACCTCCTCTATTTTCATTCTCACGATCATAAATTCCTTAGTTTTTAGCATTCAATTCTCAGAAAGGAGAATATTCTTATTTAAATCTATGATTCTATGAGAATTACTCAAGATTAGAGTGTCTTGAGTGTGAAGAGACACAGGCAAGAGTGTCAGTGTGTTGTATTAAGTTAGGAAGGGGGAGAGTCTCTCTTCCACTCTGGTTGTAAAAGTTTTGATAGTGGATTTGAAAAGCTCAGAGGATTCTGAGGTCTGGACGTATGTCAAGTGGACCAAACCAGTATAAATCTCTATGTTCATTCTCTCACTACTCTTTGTTTTATTTTTAAAGTTGCAAAAATTTTTATTAGACAAATTCACCCCCTTGGTCAAATCCTATTTTAACATTTGGTATCAGAGCAGGTCTCTTGTGTGAAGGACTTAACAGTCTCAAGAAAGATCAATGGCAGGATTTGGTGAACATGTTATCAGTGATAGAGCATCCATTACCAGACCTCCTACGTTTAATAGTTAATGCTTTTCTTTCTGGAAAATAAAGTTTCAAAATTTTATTTTGGCCACTAATTTAGACTTATAGGATGTTTTTGAACAGGGAAACTTTGTGCCCCAAAGGAAAGTCGATGACGTACTTGTTCTAAAAACTCACAGCGATTTTGATGAACAAGACTCAAAGAAAGTTTTACTTAATAGAAAAGTTGTTTTGATGTTGCAGGCTGCCCTAAATGAAGATGATTTCTTTAGAATATGCACACTTCCTTTAGCTGAACATATGTGGGAAGCCTTGTAGATAGCCTACGAAGGAACGAAAACTGTCAAAGAGGGAAGAGTTAATACTCTCACAACTGAGTATGATTTACTCAGAATGAAAGAGGGAGAGTCAATTGCAGAATTTGAAATGAGACATACTCATCTCACCAACAAACTGGCTGCCCTCAGAAAAACTTATGATCAACGTACTCAAGTCAGAAAGATACTCAATATACTCACCGACAAGTGGGAGGCTAAAGTTACAGCCATCGAGGAATCAAGAGGGGAGTCAATAATGTCAGTAGTTGCTCTCTTTGGAAGTCTTGTAGAGTACGAAAGTAAACAAAAGTTTAAAAAGGAATTATCTGGCATAGAAGATAGAAAGAATAAAGGTCTGGCTCTCAAGTCAATAAAGGAGAAAGAACCAGAAACAGAGGTCGAGGAAGAAGATGAAGTGGAAGATGAAGAATTAGCAATGGTGGTTCGTAGATTCAAGAAACTGTATAGAAAAGATTAAAATCTTAGTTTGTTTCAAAAATGTGCTTCAAGAAAAGAAATTATTTGTTTTGAATGCAACAAATTGGGCCATATTAAAGCAGACTGTCCTCAGCTATCTCAACGAAACAAAGAGAAGAAAAATTTCAAATCATTCAAAAAGAAGAAAGCCTATGTGTTTGGTATATGGGGAGATAGTTCATCAGAAGAAGAAAGTGAATCTGAAGAGGAAGCTAATATCTATCTTGTGGCACTGGAAGAAGAAGTATTAAAGACAGAAGAAGTAATCATTGTTGAACCAACTTATGATGAATTACGTTTAGAATACGATGAAATGCATATTGAATTGCTTAAATTTGCCAAAGAATTAGCCTGCCTAAGGAAGAAAGTCAAAGAATTACAAAAACCTATAATAGAGATAGTTAGTAATAGTTGCCTAGAATGTCTAGTTTTAAAAAAGGAAAATGAATGTTTAAACAAGGCAATAGAAAAATTTACTAAAGGAAGTGAAATGCTTCAAGTCATTCTCAAGAGTCAAAAAGTTGTAAATGATCGAACTGGAATAGGGTATAATCCTATTTGTGATAACAAGAAGGGAAAGAAAAGGAATGAAGGAAAAAACTATCTTAATTATTTTCAAAAATCTATTCATACTTCTGAACCTAAAACTCATCAAACTAACCTCAAAGGACCTAAAGATCATCAAACTAGCCTCAAAGGACTCAACAAGACTTGGGTACCTAAAATTGTAACCTGAATTCTTGCAGGTATGTCTCAGAGTATCCAAATCAAATAAATAGTACATCGATAGTGGATGTTCAAGACACATGACAGGTGATAAAAGCAAATTTACCAACATTCGGTCAAACGATGGAGGAAAAGTGAGTTTCAGAGGCAATCAATCAGGAAAAATCTATGGAATTGGTGAAATTGGAAATACAGATGGAATACTAGTGAAAGATGTTTATCATGTAGAAGAGCTATGCCATAATTTGCTGAGTGTAAGTCAGAGCACTAACAGAGATAACTAGGTTATATTTGATTCACAAGAATGTTTTATCATCAACAAGAAGGACTTATCCATTTATAAAGAAAAGGTAAACATTCAGCTACAAGCACCCAGGGATGGTAACTATTACAGTCTTGACCTAGAAAACTCTTTTACAAATTCTTGTTTTATTAGTCAAGCTGATGAGAGCTATCTATGGCATAAACGCTTGGCTCATTTCAATATGAATCAACTTGACAAATTAATCAAACATGATTTAGTTCAAGGTATTCCAAAGCTCAAAGTCAAAAGTGATTTGATTTGTGATGCATGCCAGATGGGAAAACAGAACAAATCCTCTTTCAAATCGAAAAATGAAATTTCAACCAAAAGACCTCTTGAACTCCTTCACATGGATTTAATAGGACCAGCAAGAGTAAAAAGTCTTGGTGGAAACCTTTATACACTTGTTATAGTTAATGATTTTTCTAGATTCATGTGGACTATGTTTCTATCTTCTAAAAATGAAACGTTTGAGTTATTAGTTGTATTTGCCAAGAAGGTCCAAAATGAGAAAGGTGTGTCTATTGTGTCAATCAGGACTAATCATGGAGGAGAATTCGAAAATGGAGATTTTGCAAATTATTGTGAAAGCAAAGGAATCAACCACAACTTCTCAGCACCAAGAACCCCACAACAAAATAGAGTTGTAGAAAGGAAGAACAGAGTTCTCACAAACATGGCATGGGAAATGATGATAGAAAAATAGATGTCTTAGATCTTTTGGGCTGATGCAATCAACACAGCGTGCTACATCTCCAACAGGGCCTATATAAGATCATCTCTCGGAAAAACACCCTACAAGCTATACAAAGGAAGAAAGCCAAACTTGTCTCACCTTCACATCTTCGGGAGTAAATGTTTCATTCATAACAATGGGAAAGAAAATATCGATAAATTTGATCCTAGATCTGATGAAGGTTTATTTCTTGGTTATTCAAATAGAAGTAAAGCATATAGAGTACCTCAGTCAAAACCTTTGGTTGATGATGAAATTGTTATTTCAAAAGATCTTCAAAATATAACTTCATCGGATAATGATCCTGAGGAGGATCCATCAGATGAATCTTTTCAAACCTCCCAACCAAGGTCATGGAAATACATCTGAAATCACCCTCTCAATCAAGTGATTGGAGAAGTGAATGAAGGTGTACAAACATGAAGAAAATTTTTAAATGAAGCTCAATTCTCAGATTTTATATCTGAGATAGAACCTAAGAATATTGAAGAAGCCTTATCTGACAATGACTAGATTATTGCAATGGAAGAAGCATTGAATCAATTTGAAAGGAATCAAGTATGGGACTTGGTACCCCGTCCTAATGACCATCCAGTCATTGGAACAAAATGGGTATTCAAGAACAAACTTGATGAATCTGTAGTTATTATCAGAAACAAAGCTAGACTGGTGGCAAAAGGCTATAATCAAGAAGAAGGAATTGATTATGAGGAAACATATGCCCCAGTGGCCAGATTGGAAGCAATACTGGTACTTCTTGCTTTTGGTTGTCTTAAAGAATTCAAAATTTTTCAAATGGATGTTAAGAGTGCTTTTCTGAATGGATTTATTATGGAAGAAGTATATGTTGAGCAACCTCCTGGTTTTGAAGATATTTCAAAACCAAATCATGTTTATAAATTAAAGAAAGCCCTTTACGATTTAAAACAAGCACCAAGAGCTTGGAATGAAAGGTTGAGCAAATTTTTTATTAAGAAAGGTTTTGTTAGAGAAAAGGTAGATACGACATTGTTTATTAAACATCTTAAATCTTATGTACTCATTGTACAAATTTACGTTGATAATATTATATTTGGAGCCACTAACAATGATCTTTGCCAAGAGTTTGACAAAACAATGCAGGGAGAATTTTAGATGTCCATGATGGGAGAATTAAATTTCTTTCTTGGCCTACAGATCAAACAAAGGAAGAATGGAATTTTCATAAATCAAACCAAATATTTGAAAGAGCTGTTGAAGAAGTTTGGGATGGAACATTGTAGAAGTGCAGACACTCCGATGAGCTCTACAGCTCTACTTAATGCGGATGTGAATGGAAAGGACTCTGATATCAAAAGATATAAAGGAATGATAGGTTCATTACTCTACCTCACAGCCAGCAGACCAGATATCCAATTTAGTGTTGGAATGTGTGCCAGATATCAAGCAGCACCTAAGGAATCTCATGCAGAAAATGTAAAGAGGATTTTCAGATATCTTGCTGGAACCATTGATCTTGGACTGTGGTATCCAAAAGGTAACAGTAAATATTTGATTTCTTATTCTGACTCGGACCATGCTGGATACAAAACAGACAGAAAAAGTACGAGTGGTCATTGCCAGTTTCTTGAAGGTTCATTAGTGTCATGGTTCAGCAAGAAACAATCCACTGTGTTGTTATCATCAACTGAGGCTGAATACATTGCTGCTACTATCTGTTGTGCTCAAGTACTCTGGATGAACCAACAACTTCAGGATTTGGGAATGAACTTCACAGAAATTCCCATCCTCTATGATAATACGAGTACTATTAGCCTTGCAAAGAATCTTGTACATCACTCCTGAACAAAGCATATAGACATTTGTCATCAGTTTATTCGGGATCATGTTCAGAAAAAGGATGTCAAAGTTATGTTCATTCCAACCCAGCAACAAGTGGTAGATATTTTCACAAAACCACTTGCGAGAGAACAATTTATGAATATACAGAGAGAATTGGGAATTGTAAATCCCAATGAATTGTAAGTAATTCTCTTTGAATATTAATGCTTTGATGATTGAATACTAACTTTATCATCGGAGTATTTTAAATAGTTTTTGCGGGTCTCTACTTTCGTGACAAAGAATAGAGCAACAATCACTCTAAGCAACACTTGAGTTCAAAAGGAAGTATTACTTAAGGAAAACTGACACTTCTAGTGAAAACTCGAGGAGAAGGATAACACTTGAAGTATTCAAAGGAAATACTCGAGTTCTGGTAGGAGTAAAGAACAAAATTGAGAAAAAGAGCACTATACTCGAGCACCAAAATCAAAACTCAAGTGTTATTAGTCATCACTTGATTCAAAACTCGATGACATAAGAAAGTATTCACAATACTTGAGTATTAGAGTTCTCCAGAGGCTTCACTTGCAACAAAACTCAAGTTTTCATTAGAGTACAAGTAAATACTCAAGTACAGAGAACAAAACTCTAGTATAGGTAAGACTTTTCATATTCTTAAGTTACAATACTCGAGTTCTGATGATAATACTCAAGTATTTGCAAGACTTTTCATATTCTAGGTCTCGATACTCTAGTATGATTAAATAAAACTCGAGTACTGTCTAATCTATTCATCTTTTAGACCCTGATACTCGAGTACTGAGTATAATACTTGAGTACTGGTCATCAAAACTCGAGTTTTGTGAAGAAAACTCGAGTGTTAGTGCTACTTTCAGTATTTTGCTTGCCCGATACTGAAGTATTGAGTCACAATACTCAAGTACTGTCCCTCACCGAGGCTAAATTGCTTCTGGAACTCGTAAAGCCTCACTTTTTGTTTTCAAAAACTAGAGTAAACCCTTCCCTCTCTCCACCAAATTTTAATCCAATCATTTTCTTTGCCCAAAAACCGGTTCATTCCTCCCTATAACCATTTACAAACATAACCACTCATTCAAATTGTTCTATTTCCCTCATTTTCATTGTCAAATCTCTCATTTTCATTCTTCAACACCGACGGTTTCTCAATCTCAAGTTTCCACTTTCTCTTCAATTTTCTTTCTTCCTTGGCCATGGCTCACACCAAAATCACTCCGAGAAACCCCCCCAAAGTCTAGAAAAGCTGGTCCCTCTCAATCTCAATCCTTACCTCCTCCTCCTCCTAAAAGGGTCGGAATAATAGAGCCCTCTGAAGAAGATCAACCAGAGACTCCACTGATAAGGAAATCAAGAACAAGCAAGCCCAAATCCATTATGAGTACAAAGGATAAGGGAAAGGCTCCAATGATCTCTACTTCTCAACTAGAGGCCTCACAACCTGAGCACTCTGATTCAGAAACTTAGAGTATTTCTCCTGGTTCTCAGGTCACTACTCCAAGGAGTAAGATGAAAGCATAGAGGACTTCTACTTTTGACACTCCTCAAGCATATGAGAATATAGTAGGAGAAGCACCCAAGGGATTCAATGTGAGAAGTGTGTACATCAATCCTAGAACTCCGGGTAATTATGAGAATGTTTACAAATCTAGAGATTTATGCCCTGGGATATTTGTGGATTTGGATTATGCGAAGAACCATTGACTTGAAGGATTATTTGGGACATTATGAAAATCTTATCAAAATCAAAACCAATTATTCCCCTGACATGGTCAGAATCTTTTATAACAATATGGAATCTGATTTTGCCAAGGATGATGCTGGTAATATCATTTTGTATTCTATGAAGACTAAGATTAGAGGGGATGACATTAGTATAACTGCTAATTTGCTAAACTCTTATCTGGGTACTCATGAGTTTGATCCTAAGTTGAAGAACTTTACACCTGAAGAGGTACATGAGTTACTCAGGCCAGGAAAACCTTTTACTGGACTGAACTTTGAGCATGCTGCCATGCCACCCACTCAGAGAGTTATTCACTACATCTATTCTAGATGTTTAGTGAATAAGAGCAATAACTTCACCCATATGTCCACTTCTGATTATCACATGATGGCCTCAATAATGGCAAAGGAGAAGAGGAACATAGGATAGTTGGTGTTCAATGAGATGTGGAGATTTAGATTTTACAAGTCAAAGAGAATGACTGTTCCTTATCCTAGTTTGCTGTCAAGGATCCTTGACCAGCATCAGATTTGGTATATCATGAAGGATCAGAAACCCTTCAAGCCTCTTCAGTTTACATAGAATCTCTTCATCGGATGAAGATTGAGGTCAGGGTGGCTCCAGGAAAGACAACAATGGAAAGCAAGAAGAGAAAGAGAATAGCTTCTGGTCCATCACGAGTGCCTCAGGATAAGTCCCAATCCAATACTCCACAGCAGCCTACCTCTGCCCCTTCCTTTGCTCAAGCATCTATTCAACAGTTCATCTAGACTAAGTTCAGAAGAATGGGAGAGGAATTCACTCAGGCATTTCATAGTGAGACTCAGGCCTATGTCTACAACTTGCTCAAGGCTGCAGTTGATTACTTCAGTGGAAGGACTCTTGACTTGGCAGTTGCATCCTTGAAGAGTTCTGTGGATTCCCTGCAGCTATCAGTGGAGTTAAGGCTTTCTGCTCTGGAAGGTAAGATGACATCTCTTGAAGATTTCATCAGAGGCTTTAAGGCACCTCCTTCTTCTTCATCTAAGCCTTCATCCTCTACTCCTGCTCCTATTCTCCTCATTGAGTACCTTATTTCTGAGCCAAAGCTTGCTACCACTGAGCTTCCTGTTCCTACTACAATTCCTGAGCCTCTTACCTCTGAGCTTGCAGTCCCTGTGTCTTCTGTTCCTCCCATTCCTGAGTCCTCTTCTGTTGACCCTCCTACCTCTCCTCCTCACCCTCTTTGATTGATGACAAAAAGGGGAAGAAGTAGTTTGTTTATGTTTTAATAGTTTGCTCTTGCTTAATTCTGTTTCTGCTGGATTGTGTTTACATTTCTATTATGAACTAAATTTTTAACTGCAAAAGATGCTATTGATTGGTGATTGATTTCTATTTAATAATTGTGTTTACTGATTGATAATTGTGTTTACTGGTTTTGTCATCATCAAAAAGGGGGAGAATGTTGAGATAATGTTTTGATGATGACAAATTATGTTAAAATTCAATGTTTTCACAAACATTTCATATGACTTTTGAGTTTTAGTGAAAGTTTTTAGAATACTCAAGTAATAAGGATCAATAATCAATTATCATTGAACAAAATATACTTTCAAAACTCAACACATTCAATAGAACTCAAGTTTTAGTGGAAGTATTGACAACACTCAAGTATTGAGTGTCAATATTTGAGTATCAAGTGTCAAAACAAATTTCAAAAGTCCAACACTTTCAATAGAACTCAAGTTTTAGTGGAAGTATTGACAACACTCGAGTATTGAGTGTCAATAATCAAGTATCAAGTGTCAAACTAGGTTTCAGAAAACCAATACTTTCAATGGAACTCAAGTTTTAGTAAAAGTGTGTTGAGATAATGTTTTGATGATGACAAATATGTTTTTGAAATTAAGCTTTGATTGTTTGTTTTCAGAAAGTTTTTAGAAAACTTCAAGTTTTTAATGAAATGTTTGAGAGAACTCGAGTTTCGTGTTTTAAAACTCGAGTTACAGTGTTTAAAAGTGTGTTCAAAATCTCAAACTTTCGAGAGAACTCAAGTTTTGATTCGAGTTATATCAAAACTCGAGTTTTGGAAGTCAAAACTCGAGTTTCGAGTGTTGAAAAAGGTTTTAGAAATGTAAAACTTTCAAAGGAACTCGAGTCTGAATGGAAGTTATCTAAAAACTCGAGTTCCATATTTTAAAACTCGAGTTTCGTTCGTTGGAAGCCTTTTGGAAAATCAGAACTTGCAGTGGAAACTCAAGTTATGTTGGAAGTTTTGATAGAACTCGAGTTTCGGGACCTCAAATGGTTTTTGGAAAACGAAACTTCCTTCCAAAACTCAAGGTTTCAGTGGAAGTTTTGCTAGAACTCGAGTTATATATCTTAAAACTCGAGTTTCGAAGAGAGAGAAACGAAAACTCTTCTCAAACTTCAAGTTTAAGTGAAAGCATTGACAGAACTCGAGTTTCGGGTTCTTAGAACTCAAGTTTCAAGCTGAGACAAATTTTCTAAACTTCAAAACTTCTTTCTAAACTTGAAGTTTCGCTTAAAGTTTTCTTAGAACTTAAGTTTCGTGGCATCAAACTCGAGTTTCGAGAGGCAAACTTCTTTTAAACTCAAAACTTCCAGTGCAACTCGAGTTTCATATAAAAGTTATGTTTTGAAATTCTTATAACTTGATGTTTTATGAAGGAAAACCCGAGTTTCGAATGGAAAACCTGTTTTGACTCAAAACTCTCAAGGAAACTCGAGTTACAATAAAAGTTATGACTTGAAAACTTTCAAAACTTGAACTTTTGCTAGATGAAACTCGAGTGTCGAAGAGAGCAAAGCATTTTGGCCTACTGGAATTCCTGGAAACCCGAGTTATGAGTTTTACAACTCAAGTTTTATCTAAACTCTTATTCAAACTAGAGTTTCAACAAAAGTTATGAGATTTTCTCTTTTGAAAATTCTTCAATAACTCGAGTTTTGAAGAGACAAAACTCGAGTTCCATCTTCTGATAATAGCGCAGAGTGTCAGCGACTTTAAACTGATTCCAAAATCATTCCTTTTTCATGCAACGATTATTTGAATCACACCAACCATCATGAATGCTTATATGACTTACTTATTAACAGGGAATGAAGTTCAGATTGTCTAAACAAAAACAGATTCAACGGACAAAATCTCAGATCTTCATTCTACCTACTGTCAGAAAGTTGCAGACACATTGAATGCGGGAAGGTGAACGAAGATAATGGGTCTAACGGAAATATTAATGTCTCTAACGGACATTTAATCTTCTCACCTATAAAAGGCAAAGCATTCAAGTCTCGGCAGAAGATAGGACGCACATACGAGAAATTGAATTCATTACGCTTCACTTTCATACTCTGTTTTTCACACTCTCATTAAAGAGCTTCAGTGTTTATCATTAAATTCTCATAGAGGAGAATATTCTTGTTCATTTATTGTTATTGAGAGAGTTTCTCAAGGTTGGAGAACCTTGGTTCGGTTTAGACACGAGGATAAGTGTCTGTGGGTTAGTTTGAGTTAAGAAGGGGTAGAGATCCTCTTCTGGTTGATTGTAATCCTTTGTGATTAGTGGATTTAAAAAGCTCAGAGGACTCTGAGGACTGGATGTAGGTCAAGAGGACCGAACCAGGATAAATATCTGTGTCATTTTCTTTCATACTCTGTTTTAGCTTTCAACGTTTGCAAAAATTTTTATTGGACCAATTCACCCCCCCTCTTGGTCAAATCCGATCCTAACATTTGGTATCAAAGCAGGTCTCTTGTGTAAAGGACTTAACAGTCTCAAGAGCTATAAATGGCAGGATTCAGTGAACACGTTATCAGTGACAGAGCTTCCATCACTAGACCTCCAGCTTTTAAAAGTCAACGGTTTTCATTTTGGAAAATAAAGTTTCAAAATTTTATTTTGGCAATAGATTTAGACCTTTGGGATGTTTTTTAAATTGGGAAATTTGTTCCCCAAAAGAAAGTCGGTGAAATGCTTGTTCCTAAAACTCGTAGTGAGTTTGATGAACAAGACTTAAAGAAAGCCTTTCTTAACAGGAAAGCTGTCTTGATGTTGCAGGTTGCATTAAATGAAGATGATTTTTTCAGGATATGCACTCTTCCCTCAGCTAAACACATGTGGGAAGCTCTGGAAATTGCTTATGAAGGAACTGAAGCTGTGAAGGAAGGAAGAGTAAACACTCTAACTACTGAGTATGACCTACTCAGAATGAAAGAAGGAGAAACCATCGCAGAGTTTGAGATGAGACAAACTCATCTCATCAACAAGCTAGCTGCACTTGGAAAGACCTACGACCAACGCACCCAAGTGAGAAAAGTCCTCAATATCCTCACTGACAAATGGGAAGCTAAAGTCACAGCCATTGAAGAATCAAGAGGAGAATCAATGATGTCAGTGGCTGCTCTCTTTGGGAGTCTTGCTGAATATGAGAGCAAACACAAATTCAAGAAGGAGCTCTCGGGAATAGAAGACAGAAAGAAGAAAGGATTGGCTCTTAAAACAATTAAAGAAAAGGAACCTGAAACAGAGCCTGAGGAAGAAGAGGATGTGGAGGATGAGGAGCTGGCCATGGTTGTCCGGAGATTCAAGAAACTCTACAGGAAGGATCAACCTCCTAGGAGATTTCAAAAGGGTACCTCAAGCAAAGAAATTATTTGCTTTGAGTGCAACAAGTCGGGTCACATGAAATCTGATTGTCCACAGCTATCCCAGAAAAACAAAGAAAAGAAAAAGTTCAAATCTTTCAGAAAGAAGAAGGCGTACGTTTCTGGGATATGGGGAGATAGCTCATCGGAAGATGAGAGTGAACCTGAGGAAGAAGCCAACATCTGTCTTGTGGCTCAGGAGGAAGAAATTTCAGAGACAAATGAGGTAATAATCGCTGAACCAACTTATGATGAATTACGCTTAGAATATGATGAAATGCATATAGAACTTCTTAAGTTTGCTAAGGAATTGGCTAGCCTAAGAAAGAAAGTTAAAGAGTTTGAAAAACCAGTAACGAAAATAGTGGCAGAGGAGTGCTCGGATTGCACAGTCTTGAAAAAGGAAAATGAACATCTAAATAAAGCTTTGGAGAAATTTACCAAAGGTAGTGAAATGTTACAGGTCATCTTAAAGAGTCAAAAAGTGGTAAATGACAGAACGGGAATAGGATATAACCCAATTAATGATAAAAGGAAAGGAAAGAAAAAATACGGAGGCAAAAGTTATCTTAAAGATTTCCAAAAATCTATTCACACTTCTGATCCTTTTGCTTCATGTACTTACTGTAATAGAAAAGGACACAGGGCTTCATCTTGTTACTTCAGGAAAGGAAAGATGCTTGGCACGTATAAATGGGTACCTAAGGGAACTCATGAATACAAATCGTGTCAGACTAACCTCAAAGGACCCAACAAGTCTTGGGTACCTAAAACAATGACTTGATCTCTTGTAGGTTTGTCTTAGAGTATCTAAATCAAACAAATGGTACATTGATAGTGGATGCTCAAGACATATGACAGGGGACAAGAGTAAATTTGTCAACCTGAAATCAAAGGATGGAGGAAAAGTTAGCTTTGGAGGAAACCAATCTGGGAAAATCACTGGAATCGGTGAGATTGGTAACCCAAATGGATTGCCAGTGAAAGATGTTTATCATGTAGAAGGGCTATGCCATAACCTGTTGAGCGTAAGCCAGAGCACTGACAAAGACAATTGGGTCATCTTTGATGCTCAAGAATGCTTCATCGTCAACAAAAAGGATTTGGCCATTGACAAAGACAAGATAAACATTCAACTTCAAGCACCCAGGGATGGTAACTGTTACACTCTTAACTTAGAAAATTCTTTTGCAAATTCCTGTTTTATTAGTCAAGCAGATGAAAGTTATTTATGGCATAAACGTTTAGCACATGTAAATATGAATCAACTTGACAAGTTAATTAAACATGACTTAGTTCAAGGTATTCCAAAACTCAAAGTTAAAAATGATTTGATTTGTGATGCGTGTCAGATTGGAAAGCAAAACAAATCCTCTTTCAAATCCAAAAATGAGATTTCAACTAAAAGACCCCTTGAACTACTTCATATGGATTTGATGGGTCCAGCAAGAGTTAAAAGTCTTGGTGGAAATCTTTACACACTTGTCATTGTTGATGATTACTCTAGATTCACATGGACTATGTTTCTGTCATCGAAGGATGAAACCTTTGAATTATTTGTTATATTTGCCAAAAAGGTGCAAAATGAGAAGGGTATGTCTATTGTTTCCATTAGAACAGATCATGGAGGAGAATTCGAGAATGGAGACTTTGCAAGCTACTGTGAAGGGAAAGGAATCAATCACAACTTCTCGGCTCCTAGGATTCCTCAACAAAATGGAGTTGTTGAGAGAAAGAACAAAGTCCTAACAAACATGGCACGAGCTATGATGATCGAAAAGCAAATGTCACAAGTGTTCTGGGCAGATGCAATCAATACAGCTTGTTACATCTCCAACAGGGCCTACATTAGATCATCTCTCGGGAAGACACCATATGAGCTGTACAAAGGAAGAAAACCAAACCTCTCACATCTTCATATCTTTGGCAGCAAGTGCTTCATCCACAACAATGGAAAGGAGAACATTGGTAAATTCGACCCTAGAGCTGATGAAGGTTTATTTCTTGGTTATTCTAATAGGAGTAAAGCATAGAGTCTTTAACAAATGCACCTGTGTAGTTGAAGAGTCAATTCATGTTAAGTTCGTTGAAACTGAAACTTAGACAAAGCCTTTGGATGAGGAAATTGCTATTTCAAAAGATTTTCAAAATGTGACTTCACTAGAAAATGATCCTGAAGAGGATCCTTCGGATAAACTTTTTGAAACTGCTCAACCAAAAGCGTGGAAGTACATCAGAAATCACCCTCTCAATCAAGTAATTGGAGAAGTGAATGAAGGTGTACAGACACGAAGGAAATTTTTGAGTGAAGAACAATTTTCAGCTTTCATTTCTGAAATTGAACCCAAGAATATAGAAGAAGCTTTGTCTGACAATGACTGGATTATTGCTATGGAAGAAGAACTAAATCAATTTGAGAGAAACCAAGTTTGGGACTTGGTACCCTGTCCAAGTGACCATCCAGTCATTGGAACAAAATGGGTATTCAAGAACAAACTGAATGAATCTGCAATGATTGTCAGGAACAAAGCTAGATTGGTGGCAAAAGGTTATAATCAAGAAGAAGGAATTTATTATGAAGAAACCTATGCACCAGTAGCTAGATTAGAAGCTATACGGGTTCTTCTTGCTTTTGCGTGTATCAAAAATTTCAAACTTTTTCAAATGGACGTAAAGAGTGCTTTTCTAAATGGTTTTATTATGGAAGAAGTTTATGTTGAACAACCCCCTAGATTTGAGGATGTTTCAAAACCAGATCATGTTTTCAAATTGAAGAAAGCTCTCTACGGGTTAAAGCAAGCTCCAAGAGCTTGGTATGAAAGATTGAGCAAATTTTTGATAAACAAAGGTTTTGACAGAGGAAAGGTTGATACAACTTTATTAATCAAACACATTCATTCTGATGTGCTTATAGTTCAAATATATGTAGATGACATTATTTTTGGAGCTACTGACAATGCTCTCTGTGAGGATTTTGCTAACATGATGCAGGGAGAATTTGAGATGTCCATGATAGGAGAATTAACACTCCCATGAGCTCCACTGCCTTGCTAGACCCTGACGTGAGTGGAAAGGACTTTGACATCAAAAAGTATAGGGGAATGATTGGATCATTACTCTATCTCACGGCTAGCAGACTAGACATCCAATTTAGCATGGGAATGTGTGCCAGATATCAAGCTGCACCGAAAGAGTCACATGCTGAAAATGTCAAGAGAATTTTCAGATATCTGGCTGGAACCACGGAGCTTGGAATATGGTATCCAAAAGGTAACAATGAATATTTGTTATCCTATTCTAATTCTGACCATGCAGGCTATAAAACTGATAGAAAAAGCACAAGCGGTCATTGTTAATTTCTTGGAGGATCACTGGTGTCGTGGTTCAGCAAGAAGCAATCAACCGTGTCATTATCTTCAACAGAAGCTGAATATGTTGCTGCTGCAAGTTGCTGTGCACAAGTGCTTTGGATGAAACAGCAACTTCAGGATCTGGGAATGGATTTGTCAGAAATCCCAATCCTATGTGACAACACGATCACGATTAGTCTAGCCAAGAACCTTGTGCATCACTCCCAAACTAAGCATATAGATATCCGTCATCACTTTATTCGGGATCATGTTCAGAAAAAGGATGTCAAAGTCATGTTTATTCCAACTCATCAACAAGTGGCAGATATACACCAAACCTCTTGCAAGAGAACAATTTGTGAATATTAGAAGAGAATTGGGAATGATAAATCCCAATGAATTGTAAGTATTTTTATGTTTAATGTTTATATGTTTTGATGATTATATGCTAACTTTATCATCGAAGTGTTTTCATAAAGTTTTGCAGGTCTCTGTTTTTGTTCCAAATAACAGAGTACGTTTTATGCCAAACAAAACTCGAGTTCAGGAACGAGTTTTGATGATTCTCAGAAGAAAAAGGCATGAAACTCAAGTTTCATATGGAGAAAACTCGAGTTTGGACGTTATTTTGGAGCTAAAATGGATTGGAGATCACAAGACTCGAGTTTGATGTTCAAAACTCGAGTTATGCTGAGCACTTCCTGACTTAAACTCGGTGGAGGAAGAAAGTTTGTTCGAAACTCGAGTTATGGGAAGCCAAAACTTGAGTTCCAGAGGCTCCAGAGGCTCAACTCGCAACAAAACTCAAGTTTCCTAAGGAGTTCAGGTAAAACTTGAGTTTACAGAGGACAAAACTCGAGTTATGGTAAGTTTTTATGTTTCAGGGTCACAAAACTCGAGTTTTTGCTAAGCAAAACTCGAGTTATGGCAAGTCTGTTCATGTTCAGGACCCCGAAACTCGAGTTTGGGTAAACAAAACTCGAGTTTTCAAGTGCCTGTTCATCTTTGGACCCCGAAACTCGAGTTTTCACAAATAAAACTCGAATTATAGGGCATTTTTCACTTTTTACCTGCCCGAAACTCGAGTTTTGAGTGACAGAACTTGAGTTTTGAGAGTCACCGAGGCTAAATTACTCCTGAAACTCAATTTTTTCTCACTTTCCCCTTTTCAAAACTCGAGTTAACCTAATTTTCTCTCACCCAAAATTTGATTCAACCTTTGCTTTCACCCGAAAATCGTTTCAATCATCCTCATAACCGTTTTCGACCAAAACCCATCTCTTAAATCCCATTTATTCCATCATTTCAACCGATTAAATCCTCAAATTCCCTCTTCGACACCGTTGGCACCCTCTCTTCAAAATTCCCAGTTTCTCCAAAATTTCTTCAATCTAAGCCATGGCTCGCACTAAGGGAGGACCGAAAACACCTTCCAAGTCCAAGAAATCATCTGAAGGTGCCCCCTCACAATCCCAAGCCTCTACACCTCCTGCACCGAAAAGAGTCCGTATAACAAAGCGTTCGGAAGAGCATCAATCTGAAGTGCCATTGGTTAGGAAACCAAGAGGGAGTAGGCCCAAATCAATTCTGAGTCCGAAGGACAAAGGGAAGGCTCCAATGACGGAATCCACTCAACCAGAGGCATCACAGGCAGTGGGCTCTGACTCTAAAACTGAAAGTATTTCCCCTGGTTCTCGAGTTTCTGTACTAAAGAGAAAGAAGAGGACTCCAAAGATATCTGCATCAGAAACTCCTCAACCATCTGGACAGACTGCAGGTGTGGCACCTCCAGGAGTTAATGTAAGACCCGTTTATATTAATTCTCAAGTTCCTGGGGTGTTAGTCAATGCATATGAGGGTAGAGAATTATGTCCCACAATGGTGATAGACTTAGAACAAATTAAGAACTTGGGGATAGATGTTAAGGAGCATTTAGAACACTATGAGAAGTTGGTAAAAACCAACATCTCCTACACCCCTGACATGGTTAGAATTTTTTACAACAATATGACAAATAACTCTGTCACGGATGAATCTGGGAAAGTTCTACTGAGGTCTCTAAAGACTAAGATGAGGGGAGATGACATCTTTATTGAGCCTAATCTTATTAATAATTATCTGGACACCCATACTTCTGATGATGAGTTAAGAACTTTTAGCCCAGAGGAGGTATTTGAACTGCTAAGGCCAGGAGAGCCATTTACAGGATTGAACTTTGAGCCTGCAGCCATGCCACCAAAGCAGAGGGTGATTCACTAAATCTATACTAGATGTTTAGTGAATAAGGGAAAGAATTACACCCATCTGTCCTCTACTGATTATCAGATGCTGGCATCCATCATGGCCAAGGAAAAGAGGAATATTGGTCAGATGATATTCGATGAGATGTGGAGATTTAGGTTCTCCAAATCTAAGAGGATGACTGTACCCTACCCTTGCTTGGTATCTAGGATCATGGAGCTTCACAAGATTTGGCACATCTTGAAGGATCAGAAGGTATTGAAGCCCATTGAGTTTAAGGAGACTCATCTTCATCGGATGAAGATTGAGATAGCCCCTGGTCAGACCACAGTTCAGAGCAAACAGAGGAAGAAGACTGCTTCTGGACCTTCTAGAGTGCCCCAGGATGAGGCACAATCTTCAGCCCCTCAGCAGCCTACCTCTACCCCTTCCTTTGCTCAGGCTTCAATCCAGCATTTCTTGGAGACTGAGTTTAGGAAGATGGGAGACCAGTTCACACATGCTTTCCACTCAGAGACTCAAAGTTATGTGAACACTCTCCTGAAGGCTGCTGTAGAGTATTTTTTCTGGGAAATCACTTGATCTGGCAGTAGCAGATATGAGGTCTTCTGTAGATGCTTTGCAAGACTCAGTGGATTCTCTCCAAGTCTCAGTAGGTTCCAGACTCTCCTCTTTGGAAGGAAGGATGACTTCCATTGAGGACTTCATTAGAGGCTTTAAGGCCTACACCTCTGAGACAGCAGTACCTGAGCCTTCTGCCACTCCTGAGCATGCTCCTGGTTCTCCAGTGATTGATCCTGCTTTTGAGCATACTCCAGTGTCTCCCACTGATGTACCAGTGCCTGATTCAGAGCCTGCTCCTGCATCTCCCATGGTTGACCCTGTGCCTGACTCAGAGCCTGTTCCATCCTCTTCTGGTCCTGCTCCTTTGCTATTGCTTGAGTATCATACTATCTCTGAGCCTGACCAGCCTCCTGCAGCATATGAGCCTCCTCCTTCTGAGTCTATCCCCCCTGAGCCTCCTATTTCTCTTGCATCTCTCACCACCATTTTTAACATTTCTGACTCTTCTCCTTCACCATCTTCTACCTCTCCTTCTCACCCTCTTTGATTGATGACAAAAAGGGGGAGAAGTGGTGACTTTGTTTTGTTATTTTGTATTGTTTATCTTGTATGTGTTTCTAATTTCTGAACTATGTATTGCATTTTCTAATCAATTTATTGAATTTCTGTGACATGCTGTTCCTGAATTTCTTACTTTGTGTTTATCTCCTGTTTAGTTTTGTCATCATTAAAAAGGGGGAGAATGTTGAGATAATGTTTTGATGATGACAAATATGTTTTTGAAATTAATCTTTGATTGTTGGTTTTCAGAAAGTTTTTATAAAACTTCGAGTTTTTAATGAAATGTTTGAGAGAACTATAGTTACAGTGTTTAAAAGTGTGTTCAAAATCTCAAACTTTCGAGAGAACTCAAGTTTTGATTAGAGTTATATCAAAACTCGAGTTCTGGAAGTCAAAACTCAAGTTTTGAGTGTTGGAAAAGGTTTTAGAAATGTAAAACTTTCAAAGGAAATCGAGTCTGAATGGAAGTTATCTAAAAACTCGAGTTCCGTATTTTAAAACTCGAGTTTCGTTCGTTGGAAGCCTTTTGGAAAATCAGAACTTGCAGTGGAAACTCAAGTTATGTTGGAAGTTTTGATAGAACTCGAGTTTCGTTTTATAGAACTCGAGTTTCGGGCCCTCAAATGGTTTTTGGAAAATGAAACTTCCTTCCAAAACTCGAGGTTTCAGTGGAGGTTTTGCTAGAACTTGAGTTATGTATCTTAGAACTCAAGTTTCAAAGAGAGAGAAACGAAAACTCTTCTCAAACTTCAAGTTTAAGTGAAAGCATTGACAGAACTCGAGTTTCGGGTTCTCAGAACTCGAGTTTCGAGCTGAGACAAATTTTTCCTTTTTGATGCAACGATTATTTGAATCACACCAACCATCATAAATGCTTATACTTATTAACAGGGAATGAAGTTCATATTGTCTAAACAAAAACAGATTCAACGGACAAAATCTCATATCTTCATTCTACCTACTGTCAGAAAGTTGCAGACACATTCAATGCGGGAAGGTGAATGAAGATAATGGGTCTAACGGAAATAATAATGTCTCTAATGGACATTTAATCTTCTCACCTATAAAAAGCAAAGCATTCAAGTCTCGGCAGAAGATAGGACGCACATACGAGAAATTGAATTCATTACGCTTCACTTTCATACTCTGTTTTTCACACTCTCATTAAAGAGCTTCAGTGTTTATCATTAAATTCTCATAGAGGAGAATATTCTTGTTCATTTATTGTTATTGAGAGAGTTGCTCAAGGTTGGAGAACCTTGGTTTGGTTCAGATACGAGGATAAGTGTCTGTGGGTTAGTTTGAGTTAAGAAGGGGGAGAGATCCTCTTCTGGTTGATTGTAATCCTTTGTGATTAGTGGATTTAAAAAGCTCAGAGGACTCAGAGGACTGGACGTAGGTCAAGAGGACCGAACCAGGATAAATATCTGTGTCATTTTCTTTCATACTCTGTTTTAGCTTTCAACGTTTGCGAAAATTTTTATTGGACCAATTCACCCCCCCTCTTGGTCAAATCCAATCCTAACAAAGTGCTATCAACACTCGAGTATTGATTCTCAATACTTGAGTATCAAGAGACAAAAACTACTTTCAAACTGAACACTTTAAACCATGACTCGAGTTGTTTTTAAAAGTGTTGACAAAACTTGAGTATTGTGAAACAGAACTCAAGTATCAAGTTGAGAAAATCACTTTGAACTTCAATACTTCTTTGAAAACTCGAAGTATTAGCAAAAGTGTTGTTAATACTCGAGTAATATTTACTCAAGTATCGAGCCTAAAGTTTTTCCTTCCAAGCTGAATACTCTAAAGGAAACTTGATGAACAATAGAAGTGTTGATTTCAAATCTTAAAACTCGAGTATTTGAGCATAAAACTCAAGTTTCGAAAGTCTTACCAGTCTTTGCTTAACAAAAACTTATTTTCACTTGAGTTTTGTTGTCTAGCACTCAAGTAATGATAATACTTTTGTTAGAACTTGAGAACCATTGAAAGTAATATCAACATTTTACCTTACAAACACTCAAGAATTTCTAAAAGAACTTGGGTAATGAGAATACTTCCAAGCTTTATCTTCAGAACTCGAGTAACAACAAAAGTGCTTTCAATTCTTTACTGATATTTCTTTGAAACACTCGAGTATTGTAAGATTTCACTCGAGTACTCCTTTTACTGGCAGTGTTTCAGAATGTTAGAACTTTGCGTTATTCTAAAATCTTTCCTTCTTTATGCTTCATTTATTTGAATCCTTTCTGCTCTCATAAATGCTTATTTATTTTAATGATTAATAGAGAATTGGTCATCTGATTGTCTCATCGGAAAAATCCTCAAAGAACAAAAACACAGAAGACGACCATACCTCGTGTCAGAACCATTTAATGCAAAATGTTGAACGATCAAGCTAAGAGTAATGGAAACAAAATTGTTTCTAACGAACATTTATTACCTCTCAACTATAAATTGAAAAGCATTCAAGATAGGAAACAGAGAGAGATACAACATTTATTGTTATTCATGTACCTCTGTTTTCATTCTCACGATCATAAATTCCTCAGTGTTTAGCATTCAATTCTCA
>QFDD01000914.1:0-38555 GCA_006871305.1 Vachellia collinsii
AAACATAATGAATAAAGATGTGTCTAATTTGTCCAGTGATCAAGAATGTTTCATGTTTGAATACAATAGAGGCCACAACTAAATTATTACTCAATTTAGACTTTTGCAAATAATGAGTAAAAGGGAGTGGGAAAAAAATTAAAAAACAAGAAAAAGAAGACATATGAGGACAAACAAGGAGAGAGACAAAGACAAATGAGGCGCTAGCAAGAGAAGAAGAAGAAGATAGATGAGGACAAACAAGTGGATAAAGGGAGCAATGTTACAATACCACTGACTGCGATGAGGACAAGACAGATGAGGCGTTGCAATTTTCTGGCGGCAGCACCGTGATCAAAGAACGATGGAGGAATGGTGGGATGAGTCTTAATTTAGGTTAAAACTTGATATCCTACTGATTAAAGAATAAGGAAGAATGGATTATAGGATTAAAAGTTTATGGGAATTTGCAATTAAAAATTAGGTATACACCTTCCATTTTTATTTTTAATTACATAAGGGTATTTTAGTCTTGCGACAACATTAAAAAATCCCTAATAAGGCCTCTAGGCCTAATTAGGAATTAGATAAAAGTGTAGGCCTTAATTAAGATTTTGTTATTTCAATTGGATTTAATAAGGATTTTCCCTAAGTATTATCCTGTAGGAAGTAATTTTATTTAAGACAATATTGAGTACTAAATGTAGACATATTTATTAATGAAAATTTGAACATTAATTCTTTCATGTAGTTTCTTATCTCTTCGGTTCATTTTAAAGTCTTCACATTTGGAAGTGGTTCCTTGCGCATCGCCATAATTTAGAGCTCCTACTGAAAATTAGGTACTCTAGATATTTAATTTCCTTTAATTATATATTTTTTTAATAAATTTCTTGTTTTAACTAATATAGATAAAATAAAGATAAATTTCTAACTATCATGATTTTTTAAAAGAATGATTTATCAGTTAAAAATTATAAATTTAGAGTACTTCCAAATCACTTTAGAATTAAGGTTTAATCTCTTTTACGCATGAAGCATTAAAATTAAAACTCTTCGATAAATGCATTTCTTAGAATTTAAACTTGATTTTCTTTTTTATAGGGTTGAGTATGCTTACTATATGAACTAACATTTTATTGACATTAAAATTTTCTTTATAAGCACCATAATTCTCGTTGACTCAAACCTATTTGGAAGTCTTTTAGTTTTTACCAGTATTTGTGAAGTAGTTTCTTTGTCCATCACTTTCAATTTTTAGGCAAAACTTTCCAACACAGGAAAAGTAAAAGATTCACAATCTCATTATATTCACTTTACAAATCTGTCTTTAATTTTGACCTCAAATAATTTTGTTTTGAGAGATATTTTTCAATTTTTTAGACAAAAATTTTCAACTCCTATGTTAAAATATTTACAAAGAAATTTCTGTATAAGCACTATATATATGTATATATATGATGTCTAGTCTTAATAATTCTGTGTCTGAAAAACTTTAGTCTTTGTGTAGTGGTTTCGTCAATCACTCTCAACATGTAGGCGAACTTTTCCATACAAGAAAAGGAAAAGATTCCTTATCTCACACATCTTCACTATTGTGGTTGACTTCCAAATAATTTTGTCTTAAATATATGTGATACACTGTAAAAGTATTTGGGACACAACAAAAAATTTCTTCTCCATCCCTCTCTTGCCAAATGCCTTTTCCATTTATTGGCAGCATAAGAAAAGTAAAAAAATGTCCTTATCACAATGTTTACTTCCGAGAAAATGATTTTTTTTACCTTTTTTTTTCTTGTTAGGCACAATTATTATTTTAGAAGATGTAATTTTATTCAAAACATTGTTAAACATTAAATATAGTGCTTCCCAAAAAGAACATATAAGCAAGTATCTGAACAATTTCAAACCTTTTTTTACACCTTTCAACCAACTTGTGTCCTTCCATTCAAGCAAAGATTGCCACCGGAAAAATTTCAGAACAACTTGAGTCTTGGGATGAAAATAAAAGGTTGCCACCACAAAAATTTAAATGCAATAATTCATATAAACTAATATTATGCATTTATTTGTGTGAGAAGATTATATTCACTCATATTTTACATATTATAAAATCTGAAACATATCAATGGATGCTTCCTTTTTTTGTCAGAATCTTACCGGTTGTCAGCCAAATGTCCCTCAAACTTAAACGCAAAATTTGTACTTAATAACAACAAATAACTTCCCTTCATAATATCTTAACTAAATATTTAATTTGTGGAGCCAAGAATTTCCTTAAGAACATCATAGAATATTATTTTAGCCAATATCTAAAATTTAATGAATAGATTTTATGTTAACAAATAAATTTCTATGAAGAAATTTTAAATTATATATATGTGAGAGGTTTTTTTTTTATTTTAGTGCATTCCTCTCAATTTATTGGCATACTTTTCTACATAATAAAAGTAAGAGATTCTCAATCTCACATTCTTTACTATGAAAAGTTGGGGTGGACTCAACTGCCTCCTAAAGCAAAATTTCCACAATGATAACTTGAACGTCTATAGTCTATACACATGTTGGACCTTTTGGGATCTGTTTTCAACAAATAATTCAATTTTTTATAAATAAAATTTACTTAAGAAATAAGCATAAATATCTTATATATATATATATATATATTTGATTCAATTAGGGAAGTAGAAGAAACAATAAACAAAATTTGTAATACTCACTAAATACAAATATTTCAAGATAATAATACTTTAATGAATATAATATTTCAAAATCATTTAAAATATATTTTTAAATATACATTTTTTTTATTTTGTGGGTAGAGAATATTTTTTATTACATCCAGGGATTTCAACGGAGACCATTATTCATACCCAACTATGTTGGGTTCTCATATGTTATGCTATATACTACCCCGGTTCTTATTATAAGAGCTAACTAAAAATTAGATTTGGTCTTAAATATAAAACCCTATTCATTTTGTCTCTTATATTTAGCCATTTTCCCTAAACTACTCCTATCAATACTTTCTTGACTATAAGACCCTATTCACTTTGCATTTTAACCATTTTTTTATGTAAGGGTATTTTTCAAACATCAAGTGAATTAATGAATTTAGTTGATTTCCTTAAACTCTTCAGAAAATTCAATTGGCTCTTACAATAAGGACCGGAAATTGTAATATATTGAAAAAAAATATTGTTTTAGCAAATATCTTAAATTTAACGAACAGATGATATGTTAATAAATAAATTTCTTTGAAGAAATTTTTAATTACATATATATATATATCTAATATATACGTGAGAGGTTTTACCTTTAGTGCATTCCTCGGAATTCCTGGCATACTTTTCTACACAATAAAAGCAAAAGATTCTCAATCTCACATTCTTCAATATAAAAAGTTGAGGTGGACTCAACAGCCTCCTAAAGTAAAATTTTCACAATGATAACTTGAAAAGGTCTATAGTCTATACACATGTTGGACATTTTGGATCTGTCTTTGACAAATAATTCAAATTTTCATAATTAAAATTTACTTAAAAAATCTGCATAAATATCTTATATATATTTGATTCAATTAGGAAAGTAGAAGAAATACTTAGAAGAAATAAAATCTGTAATGCTCACTAAATATAAATATTTCAAGATAATAATAATTTTAATCAATATAAAATTTAAACATCATTAAAAATTAATTTTTAAATATACATTTTTTTTTATTTTGTGGGTGGAGAACATTTGTTTTTTTATTACATCCAGGGATTTGAACGGTGACCATTATTCATACCAACTAAGTTGGGTTCTGCCAAAAACACTTGTTTGATGTTAATTGATTTTTTGCTACTACTATATTTATTAATTCAATTGTTTTTGTTCAACACGTATATCATCATATTGAAAACAATCATAATTGAGGCCTATTGTATACTAAATGCATGTGAACATTTCTTTTAGCAGGATTCAAACATTGGTTCATTGGATTAACTCTTACCATTGGACATAAGTAATTCAATTGTTGGTTGAATCTATACTATGCCTATTCGGATTACTGGTAAAATGTGAGAGGAGTTTTGTCTTGACTTACAAAAATATGCTAAAGGAAAGTTTTCCGAAACGCCCACTATCATTTTGATTGTTTTTGTTATACCGGCTCAAATTGAAAATTGTGGATTTTTTTTTTCTTTCAAGAGTATTTATTTATATGTATTATTATGTTATCTATTAGTTTATGAGTCAAGCAATAGAAGAATGATAAATCTAAATATTTTTAACTAGTTCACTTTGCTTCCTTAATATTTAAAAAAAAATTAACCAACTCTTAGACCAAAAATTTGATCGCAGTAGTCATGTACTCAAGTCCAACAATATATCATTAATTTTCTTATGAAAATTATTGTTTATTGGAAATTTGATATCAAATGGAAACAATTTCTTATCCTTATATAGGCATTACATAACATTATATTATCATTTATAGCCACATAATATATAATGTATTATATTCTTAAATAACAATAATCTAGTGCATAATTCAAGCAATGATTAATATATAAATAATTTAAGATATCATATTACAATTGTTAAATTATTTATCTATAATATAATATAGTAATAAGTTATAATAAAATTATATATAAATATGTAATATGTAAAATAACGCATAATTAAAAACAACTTGCAACCAAAAGGTTTATGACGGACTTTTCCGTTGTAAATTCTGTCGCTAAACTGGAAAAATATTCTGCAAATTATTAATAAATGTTTTGTGGGTAAATTCCATCAATAAATTATTTAATGGATTAGTGATGACATAGTGAAAAAAAATTGCAACAAAAATAAATTTCGTTACCAGATTTGCTCACAGATCTCACTGTATTTTAGTTAAAAATGTTTTAGAACAATTAAAATATTAAATGAATTTTATAATAGACTCATTTTCAAATTTCATGAAAACAAAATAAGTAAATTACACAGTTGCCCAGTGTCCCCATGAAAATATGTTTGGGAATATCCTTTTTAAGAGACTTTACGCAATCTGAGGTAAGTATATGAGAGAAGATTTACCTTAACTTGCGTAAAAATGCTTTTTAAGTGATTGCCAAACAAGCATAACACGTGTTGGACTTTTTAGGATATTATCTAATCGTCACTTCCCAAAATAAAAAGAGAAACTTTTGTAAAATTTTACTGATCCCTCCATTTTCGAAGGTTTTCCAATTTGGTGAAAAACTTTTCCACATTAAAAGTTTCTTCATCTCACAATATCTTCGCCTAAAATAAAAATTAAAACATATATACAATTTTTTTCAACGAAAATATTATAAAGACAATAATTTAAATGAATAATATATCTAAATATCATGAGAAAAATATTTTTACATATATAATCTCTTACTTGTAGATGCTTCATTTATTTTTATGTGGGAGAGAACTATTATAACTAAAAGGAAAATTGTATTAAATATATATAGACATATGGAAAATTTCTTCTCTACTCACTGTATGATAGAAGACTCATTGATGAAGAAAAGAGGAATCATGGAATTTTCTTATCCATCCCTCTTGCCAAATGCCTTTTTAATTCTATTCATTAGCAATTTTTTCCGCAAAATAAAAGTATAAAAAATTCCTTAACGTAATATTTATGTCAAATATAATATTTTTTTATCACTATATATTATGATAATTCCTTGTTCCTCTGTCCATTTCAAAGTCTTCATATTTTGCAAGTCTTCTTTTTTTTAATTCTTTTAGTTTGTGAGTGGGGGTTCCAAATATTCTCTTTACCATGACTTTTTTAAATTAGTTTTCCTCATTGATAATCAAATACCGCCGTATGGTTTTTTTTTTCTCTACATAAGCTTTTTGCTAGTTATATTCATATTTCACTAAATGTGGACACTCCACCAATGTAAATTCAAACCTTAAATCATCATATGTAATCACCCCTTCCATTTAATTCAATTATTCTTAGCATGAAAAAAAAAAGTATACCATTTTTCAATCATTTTAGTTATATATACTAGCCCAAATTGACAATTTTTTAGATATTTCCACCAAGCCCAAAACTTGGGCAACATCATCTTTTTTGTGCCAAAGACGTTATAGTAAAGTGGTATGAAAGATTTTGCATAAGTAGAAGGAATTCGATCCTAGCAATAACTTCCAATCACAAGTGTGTGCATCCTTTAATTAAAAAAATGTCATTGTTTTGTGATGAAGGCTAGTGTGTGTGTGTGTAGTAAACTAGTTTTTATTTTTATATTTTTACTAATCATATGTATACCCATGGTGTAAATAATCTTGTTTAATGTACTGTTAATGACTAAGTCCAATTCTAGACAAATTGTTCCCTCCCAAGAAAATTGAGTAAAGTCCACGCTTTCTCATTTTTAAGGGTCTTTTTGATTAAGTGAAACACTTTTCCTCCTTAAAAAAAAAAGGTAAAAGCTTCTTCATCTCACAATTGCTTCACCTCAAATAAAAAATTAAAACATTATACAATTTTTTTCAATTAGAATATTCTAAAAATAAATACAACAATTTAAATGAATAGTATATTTAAATATCATGCGAAAAATATTTTTACATATATAACCTCTTATTTGTAGATACTTAATTTATTTTTATGTGGGAGATAACCATTATAACTAAAAAAAAATTGTATTCAATAGAGACGGAAAATTTCCTCTCTACTGTCTGAATGAAAGAAAACAAATTGATCAAGAAGGATCGTGGAATTTTCTTTATCACTACTATGATACTTCCTTGTCTCCTTCGTCCATTTCAAAGTCTTCATCTTTTGCAAGTTTTTATTATTTTCTTTTTCCTTTTAGCTTATAAGCTTATAAAAGATATAAGTTTTCTTGATACGATTGCATAGTTTTTTGTATAAACATTTTGCTAGTTATACTTATTCACATTTCACTAATTGCGTGCACAATCCTCCAGTATGAATTGGAGCTTTGGTTCATCATGTTATGAATCATAAGACCCTTCTATTTAGTTCAAATATTGGTAGTATGTATACCATCTTACTGATCATTTAGTTATACCGGCCCAAACTGACAATTCTGTGGATATTTCCATTCAGCTGAAAGCTTGGGCAACGATATCCTTTCTCTTTAAAGATTAGCCAAGAGGTACAAAAGCTTTTCTTTAAATGAGAGGTCACATATTCAATATCGGTGGTAAACTCAAGCTATTAGTGCCTACACCCTTTAATTAAGAAAACAATGTCGTCATTTTTGTGATGCAGGCCAGTATATCAATGGGCTTCAAAGAATGTATAGTCGTTAATCGCTTTTCTTTAATATATAGAGAAAAATTAACAGGGTTAGTTGTTTATTCAACGATACGTTATTTTTTAAATTTTCTTGAACAATAACTTTCTTGATACATTCTTTCAAGATGAATTAATATGCCATTTCTTATCAAGTCCTTGCTTTTATTCTGTTTTGTTCCCTTTCCCCGTAATTGGCATAATGTTTCCATGTGTTGTTGTTGTTGTTATTTAATTTCTTTGATTAACACAGAATGAGAAAACAATTCTTGAATGCTACGAGAGGGACTTATATGCAGAAAGGTAGCCAGTTGCACCTGATCTTTTTTTAGGTTAATTTGGTCATTGGTGTGAAACGAACAAGACAATACTTTATAAAAATCCCTTTTCGAGTTAGATAACTAATTTACATATATTAAAAAATTACTTAAGTTAATTATTTGTAATAAATGTTTGTTTATTTTCTTAAAATAGCTTCTACAGTCATTACCCCCATTGTTAGAATTCAGAAACCCTATTTAATATATGGAATAAACAGGGATAGCTTTTGGGAAAATTTTATAAATTTGGAGGCAAAGTAGTAAGTAAATTAAATTCTTACATTTAAAATTAAAATAAAATCATCAACTAACTCTTATATTTAAGATTAAGATTAGGTCCCGTAAGGCTCTATAAACTTTTTCATTGGTGCATGACTTGCTCATATCAGTGTCATCCAAATGGGGGTTGATGGCTCATTTAGCGTTGGCTTGAGCTGTGAGATGAATATAAAATTACAATAAGAATAGTATGGAAATCAACAAATGGAGGAGAGTGAACTTTAAGCTTAATTAGTTTAAAGCATGAATGCATAAGTTTTAACCCTTTTTAAGCTATTAGACAAATTATAGCTATTTTGTTTTGCGCTCAAAGTTTTATACCAAAACATTTTCGCTGATCCTACTTGAAAAGTTTAGATTGAACAAAGGTTCCTATCAAAAACCGTTGCTAACGATAACAGTAAATAGAAAGTAATTATTTTTTTTTCCAGGAAATAGAAAGTAATTAATGCTCGTAGCTGTCTGTAGCTCATACGGATAATAATTATTCCATTTAGTGATGATTAGTGATTTTTTTTTTTGGCCGGCGCTTAGTGACTGCTCCAAACGTCAAGGGATTTTGTGGATTTAGGCTTTTTTAGATGACACGCTCTATAATAAAATTGATTAAAAAAAAGCAAAATTTGAAAAAAAAAAAACTGTTAATTTTAACGGTGAAACTTTTAAAAGTATTTTTCAGTGATATTCAATATCATAGACTAATTTTTGGTGTATTTAACGTTTTAAAATTTTTTTTCCATATTCCAGAATAATTTTTTATGTATTAAACATTCTAAAGTATTTTTTTTGGTGACATTCAATATCCTAAATTTAGGGTACTTATTTTCTCCTTAAAAAAATAATTTCAAAATTTACTTTATGATATTAGGTACTGCTAGAAAAATACTTTAAAGTGTTGAATCCATAAAAACATTAGTTTTTCACTACTAAGCATTAATATCATATTATTGGAGGTAATCATGTTCTATGCATTAAATGTGGGCACCTGTTCTAATGAGAATTTGAATATTAATTTGTCACCCTACTTGGGATTAGCTCATTTCGCTAAACCCAACCGGTTTGTAAAATAAAAAAAAAGCTTATGATATTACATTATGCTAAAAATGCTACCTACAATTTAAAATAGCCAGAATTAACCAAATATATATTTTGCAGGAAAAGCTTGATTAGGCAGAGGTAAAGTGAATTGCATGGACAATTGAAAACAAGAGTATCACTCAAAGTACTAACTACCTACCCTTTAGGTATACGTTCAATAGGAAATTCATGGACTAATAGCTTAAGCTATTTATTCCCAATGAATCCTAGCCAAATTCAAGCGTTTACATATATACTTTTCCAATTTTCCTTTATTTTCCTGAATCTTTTTCGAAGAAGTTTTCCTTATTTTTGCCACTTTGTTTTTTTTTTTTTTTAATTTTGTGTTTCTGCTTAGTGTTTGCTATTCTGGAACACAGTGGGGAAAAAATTCTTGAACGCTATATATGGGGTTTCTTTGATGAACCCATACATTAAAAAAATTAATTAAGTTAATTATTTATAATAAATGTTTGTTGATTTTCTTAAAATATATTTTATCGTCATTACCCCAATTGTTAGACTTTAGAAACCTCGTTTAGTATATGGAATAAATAGGGATAGCTTTTAGAGAAATTTTATAAACTTGAAGGCAAAGTCGTAAGTAGATTAAATTCCTACGTTTAAAATTAAAGTAAAACCGTCAACTAGCTTTTTTATTTAGTAGGGATTTAGTCTCAGGTTCTACAAACTTACTCAGGTCAATATCCAAAACACTTTCGCAAATCCTACTTGAAAAGTTTAGACTAGACAAAGGTTCCTATAAAATACCTTAATAAACCCATATTTTAGCATACTATTACCTATCATTTTGGGTTTTATTGGAATTATTAAGCATTATTGCATAGAAATTTTTGGGATTAAGCTATTTATCTCCAGTAAATCTTGGCCAAATTTTAACAAAGAAAATGTGTAAGATAAAATTAATTTAACACTTTTAGTCCCACTCTTCTATTTTTTTTTTTTTTAAGATCCAACTCAAAAGCAATTTCCCTCCCCTCATGTTCTCTCCCCTCCTCAAGTATGATAAATAAATAATAGTAGACTTTTGTATATTGAAGGCATAAATTTGGAGACGATTTCAATATATAGTAGTGTAGCTTCCATAATATAATTCAACACGTTTAGTAAACAAAAGATAACACATACATACTCAAAGCTCCTAGCTAGAACCCATTCGACAGACCTCATTATTCAAAAACCCAAAACTAATAGGGATAACAAATAAGCTATGTCATGCAAAATGTTTAAAAAGCATATAAAAATACAGCTATAATTTTCTTTGCTACCACCAAAAAGATTGAAGCTTGTGCCACTTGCGATCTAGGAAGCAAAAATAAGTATACCTCCAGGATCTACTATAGAGCAAAGGACCAACTACTGCCCAAAATCCTGAAACAAATCCCAATGACATGCTCACATAAAACCATTTCACTCCATTTCCATCACAAGTTTCTTTCTCATTGTCACCATGGTTGGGAACATCATCCAGATCAATGCACTTTCTGGTTAGTGGAGGGCCACACAAATCATTTCCAATGAAACTATCTGCCTCAAAGGTTTGCACTTGGGTGCCAGTTGGAATCTTCCCGATCAAATAATTGTAAGACAGTTTAACTTGTTCAGGAAATTCAAAATTGGAAATGCTTGGAGGGATTTCACCATAGAGTTTATTCTTTGAGAAATCCATTGACTGCAATGATCTCATGTTGCCGATACTCCGAGGAATTTCACCATGCAAAAGGTTGTAGGACAAGTTCAAAAATTGCAAGCCCATGAGACTTGTAATTTGATATGGTATCTCACCAGAAAATTTGTTATTCGAAAAATCAATGCTCATGATGAGGCCTGGAAATGTATAATCATCACGCCTTCCTTTCAAAGCCAGGAGCATGTCAGTTATGGAATATACACCAGTGTGATTACCTTGGGTCCTAATGAATGATTCTAAACTATTGTTCTTTATAAGCATAGCAGTCAAGTTTTTGATGCATTTTGGTATTTTTCCTGTCAAGTTGTTCTCTGCAAGATCCAAGATTTGTAGAGAATTCAGATGACATATTTGATTGGGAATGCTACCAATGAATTTGTTTGATCTGAGGAGAAATACCTTCAAATTCAAAAGGTCATGTCCAACCCACAATGGAATAATTCTTGTTAATTGATTCTCACTAAGATCCAAGAAAATCAATCCAGTATTGTTCTTCAAGCAAGTAGAAAAATTTCCTGAGAGTGAATTGTTGCGAAATCTCAATGATCTAAGCCAAGGCAAGCATCCCAAAGACTGGGGTAAGTTCCCATTGAAATTGTTGCTATCAAACTTAACAAACATTAGATTTGGCCACATCATCCAACAATCTGGTATTTCACCAGACAAATTATTTGACTCAAAATTAAGATATTGTAAACCCATTTGTTTTACTTTTCCTTGACATAGAAAGGAATCTAGGGACCCAGAAAACAAATTATTTGAGAGGTCCAAGTCTACCACGAAGGGTGATATGTAAGGAAGATGACCACTTAAGTGGTTTGAGGCTAGGTGAATAGATGAGATATTGATGATATTCTTGATTGTATGAGAAAAATCTCCATGGATATTATTGTTATCGAAATTGAAATAAGAAGCATGTGGAAAAGCATCCCATACCCACATGGGGATAGAATCAGAGATGTTGTTGTTGGGTATGGACAAAAATTCAAGACACTTGAGTGATTTCGTCCATGATGGGAAGTTGGGACCTAAATTCCATGATGCCATGAACAACATTTTCAAATTTTGAAAAGAAGGATTCCAATTGGGACTCACTTTTAAAATGAGTTTGTTTCCTGATGCTGAAAATGCATCTATCCTTGTGAAATTAGCAAGATGATCTTCAGTCACCTCTCCTTCAAAAAGATTACTAGCAATGTAAAGTGATTGTAGTGCAGAAAGGGATCCTATAACATCAAAGGGATTCCCATGGAATTGATTCCCATAGAGATTAAGATCATTCAAACAAGTGAGGTTTCTTAGAGACATAGGAATTTCACCAATAAATGAATTGTTAGAAACATCAAGATAAAGGAGATTCTTGAAAATCCCAATTTGGCTTGTCAATTGACCATATAGTTTTGAATTGGATATGGACAAACTCTCTTGTGTGTGTGAAGCACATCTCGAGATTATTGCCAATAATTTAGAAAATTGTTGATTGAATTTGTTGTTTGAGAAAGAAACACTTTTCAAGCTACAAAGGTTTCTTAAAGTGCTTGGAATTGTCCCTTCAAGCAAATTATCTGATAGATTAAGAGTAACCAAAGAAGTCAAGTTCCCAATCGAATTTGAAATCAATCCATTCAAATAATTTGATGATAGAGAAAGAGACTTGAGGCTATTCAAGCTACACAACCATTCAGGGATTGAATTATTGAAGGCATTGGAAGATAAATCAAGATCTTCAATGAAGGTGAGATTTTGAATACCATCTGGGATGAAACCTTGCAAATCATTACCTCTTAATTGAAGAGAAATCAAATTTTTCAGTTGAAAAATCCACCTTGGAATGGAAGAAGCTCCAAAATCATATGAATAAGAAAGATCAAGGATCGCCAAAGAAGTGAAGTTGGTAATTATGATTGGATCAAAATGACTATGAAGAGCACACAGTGTCAAGTGTAACTCTCTTAGTGATGGAATTGATTGCAAAACATGCAACCAATCAATTGCATTAGATAGATTCACATAACTTAATTGAAGATATTTGAGTGACGAAAGGGATGAAAGCCATTGAAGATTCTTTGAAAAGAATAATATCTTATCCATGTTAGAATCATAAGCCCCTTCAAGATGAAGATAGAGTAGGCTAGATAGATTCCCAATTTGATTAGGAATGTTTCCAATGAAATCATTACCTCCAAGGTCAAGATAGATTGAACTCGAAAGGTTTGCTATTTGGTGAGGGATGCTTCCGCCAAATCCTGCATTAGAGAGGTTAAGATATGTCAAATTCTTCAACGAGCCAAGAAAACTTGGAATCTGCATGTCGCCAAAGTCGTTGCCACTCAAGTCCAAGTAACTCAAATATTTCAAATTAAGTATTGAAGGATGTATTTCACCACCAAACCATGGTGTCTCATCACCACAAGAATAGTAGTTTGGAAGTGAAGTGTTCAAATGAAGTTGAAGAATATGACCGGTTACATCATCACAAAAAACTAATGTCCAATTGCAACAATCTGTCTCTTCAGACCAAGAGGCAACCTTGTCTAAAGGATCTTGAAGATGCTGCTTGAAATTAAGAAGGGCTTGCCGCTCGCTAGAAATGCAAAGAACTTGATCAGATGCTCTGCATATGCATATATGATTTATTAGTAAGCTAAGCAACCCTAGCAAAATAAGAACACATGTATCGCAAAAACCCATGACGATTTTCTCTAATGATGCCTGATTTTTATGAATCTATATGCATCTCTTCACATGTGTCAATATTTATAATGTCATAGTGGGGGTTCTCTTAGTGTGGATGGAAGCTTTCATTTCTTATGTCCATCATTCTCTCTTGCCACCTAACACTCTAAACTTTCATCAAAATTTCTACATAAAAAAGTGAGAGATATTATTTATACACATCTTTTAAATGCCTTATTATTAAATTATTCGAATGCATCTACTTATTAATTATTATTAGTACTTTCTCTTGTTGCCCCATTGTCGCTGATGTTCTATTGTTGTTTGCTTGTGATGCATAATGGTGTTGGGTGTCTTCCGCTTTTGAAAGGCCTACTTTCCCCAATGAAAATACATCAAGTTAGGTATGGCAAAAAAATTGTTAGGTAGGGCAAAAAAAATGTTAGGTAGGGCAATTTATATGACAATGTTAATAACTACTTATTTTATAATTAAAAGCGTGATGGATTTTAGGATATATTGTATTTTATTTATGAATATTTTATTATTTAACTAGATTATATATCACTTTATAAGTCAAAAAAAATTAGTTTAAAGAAAAATGATAAATAAATTAATTACTTAATTTCCTTAATCTGTCCAAAAAAATTCAAATTCCTCTTATATGAAGGACCAGAGATGGTACCATTCAACAATTTGGACAATATCAACTACTGTATTATTAAATAAAGATTTTATAAGAGACATCGATTTCAATATTATATTTATAAATTACTTTTTATATCAAGTTATATTAATTGTTAAAAAGATTTATTTTTTAAATAAAAAATGAAGTATATAATTTAAATTGTTATTAGCATAGGAATAGTTTAAACTACTAATGTCATATTAACGATGGAATATATAAAATATAATTCTGTAGCAAATTTACTGTTTTTAAAATATTTTAGAATTATGGAATGATTTACATGAATTTTATAATTTATCCTTATTAAAAAATTTTATACCATTTCTTATAATAGACTCATTTTTAATTCATGACAAGTAGTGACATTATATTTTTGTTAGACACAATGTTACTTCTTTAAAAAAAGAGCGAATTACAGAAAATATGTGTGGAGGCTCCTTGGTCCACCTCTCTTAATTTTCAAAGGTCTTTCCAATTTATTGGAAACTTTTCCATGCTAGAAAGGTGAAGGCTTTGTTATGTAATAAAAAAAAAAGGTAAAAGCTTCTTCGTCTCACAATATTTTGACCACAAATGAAAATAAAACCCCCTAATGAACCATACACATAATTTTTTTCAACGAAAATCTTTTTAAAATAATGACAACAATAATTTAAATGAATAGTATATCTAAATACTATCATAAAAGATAAAAATATGTATCTAAATTATTGCTTGATGATGCTTCATTTATTGTCATGATATATATCAATATGATAACCAAAGATAAAATTGCATTCGTTTTTTTAATGGTAAGTAAAATATTGTATTCATTCCATACAGCTATATAGTGATATGAAAAATATAGATATATAGGAAATTTTGAATACCAGGGAAAAATCATGGAATTTTTCTTCTCTACTCAATACTCACTTCTCTGTCACTATAAGATAGAATAATTCATCAAATATAAATAAATATTAAAGTAATTTTTTAAATGGAGAATTGGGGAAAAGTATACCATTGGGAAATTAATTGTAAAATTGGACCTTCCACATATATGTAATTGAGCTTCCACGTTATGTGCAACTAAGTTTCCACATATACAACTTAACAAGTCACATTCTCTAATTAATTCCTCAATGAGGGATTTCTTTCCCAATTTTCCCTTTTTTAAACATAACAATATTTAAATAATTTATGGCAATGGAGTTGTTTGTTTATCATCGTTTTATTGCTGGCAAAAAAGATAAATAGTTGTCATTAATATATAGATCACATGACACATTTGAGCATGACCGAAACTAAATCCTTAAACATAACAATATTTAAATAATTTATGGCAATGGAGTTGTTTGTTTATCATCGTTTTATTGCTGGCAAAAAAGAAAAATAGTCATCATTAATATATAGATCACATGACACATTTGAGCATGACCGAAACTAAATCCTTAAATAGTATGTTAATTAAGAGCATGTGGTCTCACTCAATAACTTCATTGAGCATCCTCTAGAGTTTTTGTCTACTTTTTAACTGAACTCTAAACAGTTTTATCAACCTTTGTCACTAATGCATGTATTGGTTTCTTTGAACATGTCTAAACTATCTCAAATAATTTTCTTCCATTTTTGTTGATAGTTAATATATAGACACACATAGATATATTTAATTTTATATTTTCCGTATTTAATACTTAAATTTTACAAATTTTTAATTTGTTTATTATATAAGGAGTCCTAACCATTATTTATAGCTTCAACAAGATAACGCTCATATTAAATGAATATAATATAATATTCGACTTTATATGATTGTCGCATTCACAATAATGTTATGCCCCGTTTGGTACACTGGAACTGAGGCTAGAGAAGTGGAAGTGAAAGTGGAATCCACAGAATGGGTTGTTTGATGCACTGGAAGCCACTTCTATGAAAGTGACACTTCCACCATTTTGGGTTCCATGGGTTCCATGGCTTACCCTATGGAACTAGTCTCACTTCCATGGAAGTGAGATTTTCTTTCTATTATACCCTTCCTATTTTCTTTTATCATACCAAATATATTTTAAAACTCACTTCCAATATCAATTCCAATCCGAGTTCCACTTCCAATTCCACTTCCATTTCCAACAAAACCACTTCCATGTAACAAACGGGGCAGAGTCATTTGATGAATTCACTGTCACTTCCTTATTTCTTTCTCCATCTTTCTCAATTCATTTGTCGGAGAAGCATGTATCTACTTACTCTCCACCTAATGTCTTAGATCATGTTTTAATGGTTGAAATTTATTCTGTAAAATTATTTTTATAACATTAAATAATAAAACTAGATAAATAAATTTATACTATTAAAATTTTATGTGAATAGTTTACAATTGCACAATTTTATTATATTTAATATTATAATAATATTTTTACATATAAAACTTGATTTAATCACGGGACATTAATTGGAGAGAAAGTGGAGAAAGAGGTTAGTGGAGACACCACTCTCCCCAATTTATAGACAACCTTTTTTATGGAAGAAAAGTGAAAGATTCTCCTTATCCTACGAATTTATTTTTAAAGCTTACCTTTATAAAAAGAAAAGGAAGAAGAAAAGAAGAATTTTTTTTTTTTAAAAAAAAAAATGTGTGCGCCAGCCACAAAAAAAGCGAGGGCCTAAGAAGCACGCGGAAGTTTCAATGGGAAAGTATAAAAAAACCATTTCAAAGAAAGAAGGAATGGGAAGGATGACTTGTGATCTACAAAGTTCACACAATTACAAAGCTTGCGGAAAGTGATATACTAAAAGTGAAAGCTATAAAGTCTTCCACGTTTTGCAGGTCTTCTCTTGTATAACTCTATTTGTCCAATGAAATGGAGTCACCGTCAACCATTGATGGCCAACTAAAATTTTAAATTAAACAAAAAGTGAAAAGCTATATAATTAAAGTCTTTCACTTTTTGTGAGGCTTTTCTCATATAATTCTTTATAAGCACGATGTCCCCTTTTCTCAATCCCACATATGACTTCGGTCAACGAAGGATACTATGTCTCCTTGTGCATCACTCTCAATTTATAGACAAACTTTTCCACACAAAACGAGTAAAGACTTCCCATATAATGTTATTTCTTTTTTTCTTATAATAATCATTAGAAAGGCTGTCTTTGACCCCAAATAACATTACAAAAAAAATGAAATTATCGACAGAATTTACCAAAAACTTATTGACAAAATTTTAGTTTGCTGTGGATTTGTCATCAAATGAAATATCTAACAGAATTTGTTTAATCGCTAAATTTAGCGTGACTAAATTTTTCACTGATAAATTACACATGGAAAATTTAGTTGCTAAATTACCCACGACAGCCACATGTCACATCTCATGGCTTCCACTTCATCTGCCACGTGTCGCTATCTAATAAACCAAAAATTTTGCCTTTCATAGGAATTTAACTTCCGACCTCTTAGATTCATGCATGAGCCTTTTTCAGTTGAACTATAATGACCTTGTATTCTCTGAATACATATTTAGTTATATATAATATTCTGCAACATAATAATTATATACATATTATATATATTTATACATATATATAATATTATTAGAAACTAAAAATAAATTGAATCATAATTTTAATTTTAAATGTGTACAACTTAAAAGAATTTTTATGTATTTATTATAATTTTTTAATATAAATTAATTTTAAATTTTAAAAAAATAAATTTTAAATCTAGAAAGCAATTTGTATGCATTTGATTGAGTGAGGATTTCAAACGAATCTTTCCATCTCTGTTTTAGTCCTTGTTTAGATTGGTGTTTTGGAATATCAATATGACTTTTGGATCATCATTTTATGGTTTGCATGGTAATTATGTAACAAAAGTTTTATCTTAACTTGTTTGAACATGCTTATCATAAGCAAATACAAATAAACTCTTAATTTCCTTCATTGTTAAATTAACAAGCATTACATAGTTTTTTATAGTATGTACGCAGAGTTTTTGCTAGCCATACTTATTCATATTTAGCTAACTATAATTTTTAGCATTTTTTTTTACAAACTTTTTTCTAGCATGTTTGTAATACACTTATTTTTTCTTCTTGATCTCTTAATATAACTATTCGGTTCCCAAAAACAACTTTTCTATGCAAATTGATTTTTGCTACTACTATATTAATTCAATTGTTCTTATTGATTGTTTTAATAATACATGCCTTTTAATCTCAAGTCCGACAACACACAGTCACATAGAAACAGTAATTCAGATGAGGAATAAATTATCTTTCTTGCCTCGAAACAAAAAGAAGATAGGCTCTGATACCACTGTAAGATTTCGAGCGTACCTGGAATCCGTCGACTCACATAATACCCACATGAGAACCGGAGTACCGATTTCGGACTCCGATTACGTTGCACAGCAAATACACCGGAAGGGAAGAGAAGAATAGAAAATCTAGAGAGAAAACTTGAGAGAGTTTCATCGGGGGAGTTATTATTTTTCACACACTAAAAACTGACTTCCCTGTATTCCTTAAATTACGTACGGTGGTTATATTATTTTGAAATTCAAATATTAAAAGAGAGAATAACCCATATTAACCCATATTATTTATCTATTTTCATTTCTACCCCAATTCAAATGGGTTTGGGTCCTAATCCACCAAGGGTGGACTTGTATATTCCAACATCTCCCACTCACACTTGGTGGATTTGATGTTGTTGATTCAATCTCTTTTTCTTCCTTCCTTCATTCATACTAGGTGCTTTGCCGTGACCGCATGGGCATGACGTCTTCATTTAGGTGTTTGCACTAGAAATCTCTTTCTTAGAGACCAGCACAAGACAACCTTTTAGTGCAATTTTATGATGTTAGTATAATGCCTCTGATGTCCTAGATTTACCAATATAAACTTTTCTCATAGCCAATCTAATCCCTCTTGAGTCAGCATAAAACTTAGATTGACTTTCTCATATGCTTAGTGTCCACACTTATGAAATCAACAAAGTAATATCATAAGGGACCAGTCACAAACACTAGCATAAGTGTGTATATTTTATGTAATCTTCCTTACGTCCAATTGTCATTTTAATATGAATCAACCACTTTCCTAGCATAAAACCTTTAGATCGCATATATCATGACCATAGAATGTATGCTAAAGTAGCAAGCATTGAAACATACCTCCATGATATTGTCAAAGTCAAAGGACATCAATGAAAGGATTGAAACTTTTTGGCACTCACACAGCAATGAAGCAGGGATCTATTAACTTGCTTCCCGTTTGCGGTTCTTCTAAGCACATACGGTATGAATCGCATGCTGCGGTGTTACTCTTACACTATAAGAGAGTATGTCGTTTTTTTTATCTTATTAACACCACACAAACTTAAGTCTAGACACTCACAGTATCTAAACCCAAATTCTTCATTTTTTTCTCATTGAATGACGTCAATTTTGAAGAATTTGTTGTCTGGCTACAGGTATCATGGATGTGGGTTTCCATGATTTGATCCACATTTATCATAATGGACTTCATCTCAACTTACTGCACTTTTAAGTCAAGGCGACAATTAGTTTGTGTTTCTTCTCTACCACATCAGCACTTTTACTGCTTTGCTGGTGAACACAAATGTCTCATCTTTGCACACTCATTCTGAGTGTCAAAGGCGGTCGCTCGTGTGAGAGAGCCAACCTCATCTACCTGTACGACATACTAGACATTGTATACTTACACACATGTGAAGCCATATTGAAGTATATATTACTTCATATCCTATGCTTGTCAAAAGACTCAACATTTTTCTCATATATGTCCTTAGCTTTAGGCTTTATTAGGAGACTTCGCATAGGAACATGTTGTTCAACAACAACTCTACGTGCTACAACATCTTTCTCATACTTATATCTTTATATGGTACTTAGGGCCTTTTATTTAGTCAATGGCTGCAATGCTTTCACAATCATTAACATTTGATTTGAAATCCAATTATCAAAATCAAGATGTTTTCTAGAAACTATCAGCCATATAACCATTTGTACTGCTATAGTGCATGCTTTGAATTCACATAATCAATATGCCCTAAAGTTATCTCAAGACTTTTCATGAATCAATCCAATGTCTCTTACAATGGTTTAGATTATCAAATGATTAGCAAGTCTTGTCTCAAAGAAGATATCTGGTTTTGTACACATCATTGTATACATTAGACTACCAACAACATTTGTAAGAAAATCCTTCCATTTTCTTCTATATTTATTTAGTTTAAGGATCAGTATCAAGAATCAAACTCATTCTTGATGTCACTAGGGTATTCACTGGATCACATTAACTCATAGTAAACCACTTAAATCATTTTCATAATATGATTCTTTTGCGATAAGGACATAATTCTTTTTAGGCCATATATTTGGATCTCAACTCTAAAATTACACAATGTCTCACCCACGTCCTTACCATCATTTTTTAATAGACATCATTAACTCAAATTATTTTCAGCCAATAGTATCATCTATATAAATAGATAATTTCATAAACCGTTTTACAATGGTTTTCTATAACTAATTTGAAAACCACATGAGGTTATTGCTCTATATATAACCTCAAACACCATTGTCTGAATAATTGCTTTAATCTATAAGAGGATCTCTGCAAAAATGTGTGAGGTTACTATTATGTGAAACCTCAAACATCACATTTAGTGAAAATCAACATTTACATTATGTAGTTGTTTTCATCCAGATCACTACTCAAAGTACATGTTTACATCTAATAAATGTAAACCTAAACCCAACGGCTAACTATTGTTAAAATAAGCTTTTGGCCTTTTGAGCATACAACATGTAAGGAGGTATCTTCATAGTCTATACCTTCCAGGTATCTCCATCGTCTATACCTTCCTATTTGTGTATACCCCATTGTAACTTAGTTTTGTGGTTGCCAATTGATCTATTCACTTTTTCTCTCAATCTTGAAAATTCACTTATTCCCAATAAACTTTTGGCCTTATGATAGATCAATTGATTTTCGAATTTGATGAGCTTAACTCATTCTTGAAGAATCAATTCTCTTTTCCATTGCTTTCTTCCATTCTTTATCAGTATAAGGTGAAGACAAAGTACAGAACATGATTTGTCATAAACATTTATCTCAGTTACTCCTTACTGAGCTTATTGTTTTTCTTCTTTATAAGGTCCCACTTATAAAGATGATTAAACATCTTTGTGTAGTTCTGCACTAACTTGTCTATACGTCTCATAAAGAGATATAATACAATCAGTTTCACCTTTATTTGGAAAATCATCCATAACTAACATAATACCTTTTAATTCATTTTAGTTACAATTCCATCTTTGTTTTCACTCAAGAAAACTTCACCTTGATGAGCTCCCACTTAGAATCATTATGGGAATGCACAATAGACCCTTTTGGTATACTTTTAGATTTGTGGAAACGTTTAATCACAATTCATAGGGTGTGTGGAAAGAAGTAACTATTCGTGAGAGCTCATGGTTAAGTTCAAAGTTACACACACTTGATGGAACCAAGAATGCAAACTAATCCACTAAAGGTGGACACTTGGTAATACTCTCCCACTCACATTTTGTGGGTTAGTCTAAGCCATCATATACATAACCATGTTTAATGGCGTTTCATGATGCTTCTCAGTGATTTCATTTTCTGATAAAGTGCATCAAACATTTAACTATTTAACTATCTCTCTTCACAGAGGTAGCTTTATCCATCATATTGATGCTCATGATTTCGATCAGTTTATAAGATCTCAAAAAAAAATTACTAAATTGATTCTTCAACTCATTTATGTTACTATGTAAAGCATTTAAACTTCATGTTTATATGAGATCAGGTAAACATGATTAAATTATGAATAATTCTCAACAAAGAGAATAAAGCTTTAATCTCTGTATCTTGTCCTGATAATTTAATGACTAAATATAAGATAGAAGAATTGCAATGTTTACTCAGCTTGAGTTTCTTTACTGAATGAAACTTTTTTTTTTGTTGCTTTACCCGCTAGACAATTTTCAATTTAGGACATTTCATCATTAGGTGTTACATTTAAAATTCTCTATTATGTAAATTCTGGTTGTAACCAATATGTCCTTGTCGAGCATGATAGGTAATCAAGTTAAAACTTGAATTAGAAGAAGTGGTAAAGCTATCAGCACTTAGAAATTACCAACAATATCTTGATTAAAAGAACTTTCTTAAAAGAAAGATGATGTCAATTGTGTAATGTCTATCATAACATCATGAAAGTTCATTTAGAATTCATGTTCTAAATGGTATGGGATTAGGAATCAATTCCATCAAAATCATGTGTATGAAACACATGAAGAGTTTAAGTTGTTCACAACTTGTAATGAACTTATAGGTTCTAAAGATTTTTAACATTAATCATTATGTCATTACCTTTATAAAGCCTCTTACTTTAATTTGACAACTTATTGTACTTTAAAAATGATTCCTAATCCATATTCTCATTGTTTATAGAGCTTGAGTATTAACACACTCGTTTGCACAGAATGATTCTTCACAACATGGTTAATTCTTTGGGAAGTAAAGACTTTAACCTTGTTTATATTAGGATTAGCATTCTTCTTCTTGTCTTTCTATGTACTCCTTTTAAAGAGAATATTGCCTTTCTCGAATTTAGGCTTTTAGTGTGAAAATGTAAAGGACATACTCCATAAGTGAAAACTCTTCGTCCAAAGAATCTGTAAGTCTTTGGATGTTCATTTCCAAGTTCCAAATACTCTTGTGCATCATTATGGATTAAATTGACTTTCATGAGCTCTCAATTGAAAGAAGCATATCAATGAACAACTTACACTTTTTGTTCATTTTAATATGCATGATCAAGCCTTTTCTATTCCCTTGACACGTTGGTAATCTCACATAAATGTTGTGTAATAGGAGGTCTTTGAGCTTGATTGTTTTCCTTACATACTTTCTGATTAAGGTACCTCCTAATTTTCTTTTCAGTGCATATTATATGGCCAATGTTGTTGGATTTTTTTTATTATCATCTGTTATATCATTTTTTAAGATAATATGTGCTTGTACCAAATCATCCTTTGGCCATATATGTCTCATATTTTCGGCTATGCTGAGTTGACTCCTCAGCACTAATACTACCATGACCCTTGGTCAATGGTATGACTACATCTTATAATACTTATATGAGACATTGAATTGTCAGATATCACTGTTGTCCCCATTAAGTTTAGTTGTTGTATTCTTGTTCTTGGTAGCCATTCTTGGTTTAATTATTAATATCATCCCACTTATAGGGTTGTTCATGTTTGATGTTAAACCAAGAACATATTTAACATATAGCACATTGAGTATACAATGTCATGTACTTATATTATTCTTGACTAGATAAATAAAACACCAATGGGTCCACGATCAGGAGAATACGTTTGTATCTCCCATCACACAGATACCAACAATGTTATTATTATCTATCAAGAAATTTATATAAGTACTACAAATAAAATGCTCAATTGTAACTTTCAGAAAGTTTATTTTCAAAAAAACTCCCACTTAGATAGAGCATCTAATATAACTCCCATTTAAAGCATATAACACTTTTAGAAAATTGAATTTCCAAGAGCTCTCACTCATAAGGAGTATTTGACATTTACTTCTTCATGTATCTCAATTTTGTATTTTCATAATGTTTCAATGGGACAATATGATTATGTCATCAATTTCTCAGTTTATTTGATTTTGTCATATTTAATTTCAGTCAAACAAGTCTTTAAAGGGTTAAACATTTATGCTTGTCAAACCTAAACTTAGTAGGTTCTCTATGACCATTGTTTGACCAGGTTTAGTAGGAATCTTATATTCCTAAACAACATGAAAGAAGTAATTCTAATTATCTCAACAATTTCTTAATATTTTCTATTTCCTTATAAAAATATTTCAAATGTCTTATGCAATGTATCTTTGTTTCTTTATAGAAACAATATTATCATTTGCCTTCAAGGCTTTTATAATTTCAAAAGTTTGGAGGTTGGACTGGGCTTAATTTACTTTTTCATCTCATAAGATGGTCTGCTTATTTTGTACTTGAGGTGAATGTTTCCTTGAATATCACCTTGATCCAAGGTTCTAATGTCGGGAAATTTATTTATTTCAGAACCCCTTGATCAAATCCTACATCTTTAGTATTTGATCATTCACTTTCACCTTCTTTACAATTTTCAGGATTAAATGAACCTTATTTTGAACCATTTTCCTCTAGATCCTCTTTAGGATTTTCTCCTTTTAGTTTATCCCTTGGACTCTTGCGTTCAAATAAATGAAAAATTGGATTTTTCCATTTGGACTTGATGCTTATAGGATGTGGCCAATAACTTATTTCTTTTCAGAATTACCATTATGTAATTCATACTCAAGTTTAAGTTCTTTCACATGGCCATATACAAAATAATAAGAAGAAGAAAAAAAAACTTGGATGTATTTTTTTTTTTAGAACTCTCAAAATTCACATTTATCCCAAATAAAACTATTACTAATAAATACATATATTTCAACATTTTTGAAAGTATAAAAATGATAGAGTATAACATTAAAAGCCTCTCAAGTAGCTTTATTTTAGTTCTAAAATACACCAATAATATGTCCAAATCAAACTCTTGAATTTAGACATTTTTAGAAATAAACAAAGTCTTATTTAGAGTCCAAACGCACCCTCAAGCTCCCCAAGAAGGATAAGGAATTAAAAAAAATATTCTGAAAAAATGAAATCCTGGAACAAGCCCTATTTCTTATTTATTTATTTTTCTAGTCCAATATCAGTGGGCCTTGAACTCTCCTTTTTTTTTAAACATTTGGGCCGAAACCAATGGCCCAAAGCTTTTTAATGCTGATGGGCCTAAAATGAGACCTAACCTTTTTTTAATAAGCTTTGGGCCTAAACAGATGGCCCAATGTTTTTTCAGTTTGGTACAAAAAAATGGACTACCCTTTTTCTTTAAAGGCTAGGCCATTTATTATGGCCCAATTTATTTTTCCTTAAGTCCAGTCCTTCATTCTTGCGCAAAACGCATTTTTTGCCTTTTTTTTAATTGTTAGGCCCAGAACAGATGGCTCAATTGTTCATAAATTTGGTCCAATCTTTCTTTTTCTACTAGTCCAAAAACGTGGCCCAGTTTTGTTATGAAGGTTGGGCCATGATATATGGCCCCATTGCCTTTTCCTTTTGTTTCAAGTTTCTCTTTCCAGCGTAAAGAAGCAAAACTGGAATTTTTTTTTTTATGAAGAGGCGAAACGACGCCGTTTTGTTGCTGGAGGTTGAAGACAACCTCCAGCTAGGTCGCACCAGACCCGGTGAAGTGACGGGTCGGGTCCATCGGATCCGACATCTTCTCTCCCTCGTAACTTCGCCGTTCGACCTCCATTTCACGCGTTCTTGGTGTCGTTTTCTTTGTTTTCTCAAGATCTACACAATGTGACTAATTTTGTATCCTAAAAATGTTGTTTTTCAGTGACCCAATCTCAAAAACGAAAAAAAAACATTTTCATGTTTATTCCATTGCTCTTTCGCTGTTTCCTCTCTTCTTCTGGGTTTCAAAATTTTGGATTTTCCCTATGTTAAACCTTCACAGCCTAAATTTTCAGTTTTCTCATTATATAATCTCAAGTCCGACAACATACAGTCACATAGAAACAGTAATTCAGACGAGGAATAAATTATACCAGAAAAGGTAAATTATCTTTCTTGCTTTGAAACAAAAAGAAGATAGGCTCTGATACCACTGTAAGATTTCGGGCGTACCTGGAATCCGTTGACTCAAAGATTACCCACACGAAAACTGAAACACCGATTTCGGACTCCGATTACGTTGCACAGCAAATACACCGGAAGGGAAGAGAAAAATAAAAAATTCACAGAGAAAACTTGAGAGTTTCATCGGGGGAGTTATCATTTTTCACACACTAAAAATTGACTCCCCCGTATTCCTTAAATTACGTACGGTGGTTACATTATTTTGAAATTCAAATATTAAAAGAAAGAATAATCCATATTGACCCATATTATTTATCTATTTTCATTTCTACCCCAATCCAAATGGGTTTGAGTCCTAATCCACCAAGGGTGGACTTGTATATTCCAACATGTCTTCAAGCCCTAAACTTGGGCAACATCATCCTTTCTGTGTAGCCATGAACTGTGTGTTTGTCCAACATGATATCAGGACCAATTCATGCAAATGTTAATGGGGTTCGGTAGGGCACTTATTTTGTGGTTCTCAGTCGACAAAATTTGGTTAACAAAAATGTAGGAATATTCAGAGATCATACAATGGGTTATCGATAGGTTTCAAGACAGGCTCGTGTTATAATAGCGCGCTCGGATATTAGTTTATGTAGGAAATAACTTGAAGTATTGATTGAACTGTATCCACTGAACAACACCATTCCTGAGGTGTGTCAAAATAAATGTTGATGGAACATGTGTTGGGGAAACAGCGAACGCAGCCTGTGCTAGAATAGTGCGAGACCATAATGGTTCGATGTTGGATAATTTCATGTTCAACATTCACAAGAGAACGAGTCTTTATGCTGAACTGTAGGGTATTCTCTATGGCCTCAAAAAGCATGGGCATGCACTAGTGCAAGGTGGTTGAAATGGATTGCTAGGAAGCAATAGAGCTGATTACCATTAGATAGAGCAAGGAACACTTGAAAGTCGAGCTTTTGAAGATATTAAGAGAAGACTATGTCAAGAATGAAATGCAAGGATTGATTAGTGTAACAGAAAGATTAATAGGCTTTTTTAGTTTGCCTCATAACTTTATTATGAAAATTCTCGATGATATAGTTGTATAGAACTATTTATAGTCTTTTCTTTTATCATACTCAACAAATAAATTTTTATGATGTTTATACGTGGGGTCATTAAATATAATTAAATTCCAAAACACTAACAAGTTTGGAAGCCAGGTGACACGATATATTTTGTAAGTTGAAAGGTAAAAATGGTAAATTCAGTATGTAAACTCACTAGTTCAATCAAGTTTATATCTAACACAAGTTTAAGAGTGAATTAACACAATTTTACAAAGTAAAAACGTAAAAATGGCAAACTCAGAAAATCAACTCGGAGTTTAACTATAATCATAATCTATTTTCTCCTATTAACTAAAATTTTCTTTGCAAGCACTATATGTCATGTCAAGTCTCAATAATTCTATACATGTTTGAAAAACTTTAGTCTTTGTGTAGTGGTTTTATCAATTGCTCTCAACATATAGGCAAACTTCTCCACACAAGAAAAGTAAAAGATCCCTATCTCACATATCTTCACTTTGAAAGGTTGTCTTTGACCTCTAAATAATATTGTGTTGAATATATGTGATACATTGTAAAAGAATTTGATTTATAGGCGTGTTGATTAAGATATGTATCGCAAGAATTTAATATCAAGGACATGAAGTTATTATTTTTTGGCGAGGGTTCAATTTCTCTTATAAATTTATTCATATATTTATCATGAAGATTTTCATTTTAAGCAGGATGAGTTACTGGAAAATCTTAATAATTGTTGAACCTTTATTTGAATAATATAAATTTATCATGAACTTTTATCTTAATAATTACTGCTTAAGAAAAGTAAAAGATTTCCCAATCATCATAAATTTCTTTGAATATATTAATTTATATTATAACTAAAGTATTTTAAGAAAATAGAAGTAGTAATAATTATTATCTATGTATATAATCTCTTGTAGATACTTCATTAATTGGTATGTTAGAGATAATTAATATAATAAAAAACAATATTCAACAAAAAATTTGAATCTCAGAACAAATCAAATGGAAAATTTCTTCTCTGATTACTGTACGATTGGGACGCAACAAAAATTTTCTTCTCCAGCCATCAGTTGCTGAAAGCCTTTCCAATTTATCAGTAGACTTTTCCACAAAAGAAAAGAAAAGTACTAATTTCCTTAACGTAATGTTTATTTCAAATAAAATAAAACTTTTTTCTTTTTTGCAAGACTTAAGTGTTATCATGTAGGAAGTAATTTTGTTCAAGGCAACATGTAGTACTAAATGTAGACACATTTATTAATGAAAATTTAAACATCAATTCACTAATAATTTCATGCAGTTTCTTGGCTCTTTTGTTCACTTTAAAGTGCTCACATGTGGAAGTGGTTCCTTGCGCAGCGCCACAATTTAGAGCTCCTAGTGAAAATTCGGTATTATAGATATTTTATATTTTAATTTTATATTTTCTTAATAAATTTCTTGTTTTAATTAATATAGAATATAAAATAAAGATAAATTTCTAACCATCATGATTTTTAAAAAAAATTGATTTATCAGTTAAAAATTATAAATTTAGAGTACCTCCAAATCATTTTGGAATTAAGGTTTAATCTCTGTTAGGCTTGAAACATTTTGTAGTTCTTAGAATCTAAAATTGTATTTTCTTTTTTATGGGGCTGAGTCTACCTACTATATGAACTAACATTTTGTTGACATTAAAACTTTCTTTATAAACACCATAATTCTCGTTGACTCAAACCTATTTAAAAGTCTTTTAGTTTTTACAAGTATTTGAGAAGTAGTTTCTTTGCCCATCATTCTCAATTTATAGGCAAACTTTCCAAGACAGGAAAAGTAAAAGATTCTCAATCTCATTATCTTCACTTTGAAATTCTGTCTTTGATTTTCACCTCAAATAATTTTGTTTTGAGAGATATTTTTCGATTTTTTAGACAAAATTTTGAACTCCTATGTTAAAATGTTTACAAAAAAAATTATGTATAAGCACTATATGTGTGTGTGTGTGTGTGTGTGTGTGTGTGTGTGATGTCTAGTCTCAATAATTCTATGTATTTGAAAAACTTTAGTCTTTGTGTTGTGGTTTTGTTAATCACTCTCAACATTTAGGCAAACTTTTCCACGCAGGAAAAGTAAAAGATTCCTTATCTCACATATCTTCTCTTTGAAAGATTGTCTTTAACCTTTAAATAATTTTGTTTTAAATACATGTGATACATTGTAAAAGTATTTGGGACACACTAAAAATTTTCTTCTCCATCCCTCTCTTGCCAAAAGCCTTTTCAATTTATTAGCAGCATAAGAAAAGTTAAAAAAAAAAATTCATTATCTCAGTGTATACTTCCAATAAAATATTTTTTTTATTTCTTTTCTTGTTAGGCACAAGTATTATTTAATAAAAGGTAATTTTATTCAAAACACTATTAAATATAGTGCTTCCAAAAAAGAATATAAAAACAAGAATCTGGACAACTTCAAACATTTTTTTTCCACCATTCAGCTTACTTGTGTCCTTCTATTCAAGCAAAGATTGCCACAGGAAAAATTTAACTTGAGTCTTGAGATGAAAATGAAAGGTTGCCACCACAAAAATTTAAATGCAATAATTCATATAAAATAATATTATGCATTTATTTGTGTGAGAAGATTATATTTACTCATATTTTACCTATTATTAAATCTGAAACATATCAATAGATGCTTCCTTTTTTTTTTTTTTTGTCACAATCTTACCGGTTGTCAGACAACTGTCCCTCAAACTTAAATGCAAAATTTCTACTTAATAACAACAAATAACTTCCCTTCATAATATTCTCACTAAATATTGAATTTGTGGAGTCAATAGTTTCCTTAAGAACATCATAGAATATTATTTTAGCAAATATCTAAAATTTAATGAATAGATTTTATGTTAATAAATAAATTTTTATGAAGAAATGTTAAATTATATATATATGAGAGGTTTTCTTCTTTTAGAGCATTCCTCTCAATTTATTGGCATACTTTTTTACATAATAAAAGTAAAAGATTCTCAATTTCACATTCTCCACTACGAAAAATTGAGATGGGCTCAACAAAGCAAAATTTCCACAATGATAACTTGGGAAGGTCTATAGTCTATACACATGTTGGACCTTATGGGATCTCTCTTTGTCAAATAATTCTACTTTTGTTAAATAAAATTTACTTAAGAAATATGCATGTAAATATCTTTTATTTATATATATATTTGATTCAACTAGGAAAGGAGAAGAAACTCTTAGAAGACATAAAATATGTAATGCTCACTAAATATAAATATTTCAAGGTAATAATACTTTTAATGAATAGAATATTTAAACATAATTAAAAATATATTTTTAAATATACATCTTTTTATTTTGTGAGTAGAGAATATTTTTTATTACATCCAGGGATTTGACAAGTGATCATTATTCATACCCAACTATACAAGCTCGGTATGCTATATACTACATCTGATCCTTATTAAAATAGCTAATTGTAAATAGATTTGGTTCTAAATATAGGATCCTAACCACTTTGTCTCCTATATTTAGCCATTTTTTTTTCAAACTACTCCCATCAATATTCCATTGATTATTAGACCCTATTCACTTTGGATTTTAGCCATTCTTTTATGTACAGGTATTTTTAGAACATTAAGTGAATTAGCTCATTTAACTGATTTCTATAGACTCTCCAAAAAAAAAATCAATTGAATTTCATAATAAAGACTAGAGGTAGTAATAGATTGAAAATTTTTTTACATGTTCTTGGTTAGAAAAAATATTTTGGAGTAATAAAAAATATAAGTGTTTTTTTTATGATTGATACTCAATAAAAATCTTATTCTTTCTTATAATAGCCTCATTTTCAATTTTTACGGCACTCTTCTCTATTGAACCCAAAAACAAAATAACGAAAAATGAATTTAGGAAGTATAAACATAATTGGCAAAGTTTTCTAAATTTTTTTATACATGTTTTCTAAATTTTCTTGTTATTTTCTTTTCATTTGAAGCGAGGGTAATGAGGATTCCAAATTAAATATTTTCTTCTCATCCCTATATTTGTTTCTTTCCTTGTTAATTAACAAACCATTATATAATTATACTTGTTCATATTTAACTAACTTAAGCTTTTAGCATATTTTTAATACCTTTTTTTTTATTTCTTAATAAATCTATTTGGTTATACCAAAAAAAATTAAAAATATTTAAATGAATTTTATAATTGACTCATTTTAAAATTTTATGAAAACAAAATGAATCAATTACATAGTTTCCCAGTGTCCCCCAGTCAAAACTGTATAATTTCCTTTCATAATATTTGCCCAACGTGTTTGCTGCATTCAAAAGAATTTATACACGTGTTGGACTTTTTAGGATATTATCTAATTGTCAGTTCCCAAAATAAAGAGAATTTTTTGTAAAAATTTACTGATCTCTCCCATTTTCAAAGGTCCTTTCAATTTGGTGAAAAACTTTTCCACATTAAAAGTTTCTTCATCTCACAATATCTTCACCTAAAATAAAAAATAAATCATATATACAATTTTTTTTCAACTAAAATATTCTAAAGACAATAATTTAAATGAATAATATATTCAAATATCATGAGAAAAATATTTTTACGTATATAATCTCTTACTTGTACATGCTTCATTTATTTTTGATGTGGGAGAGAACTATTATAATTAAAAGAAAAATTGTATTAAATGTAGACATGTGGAAAATTTCTTCTCTACTCACTGTGTGATAGAAGACTAATTGATGAAGAAAAGAAGAATCATGGAATTTTCTTCTCCATCACCCCTTGCCAATTGCCTTTTTAATTATATTCATTAGCGATTTTTTCCACAAAATGAATGTGTACAAAATTCCTTACCGTAATGATTACTTCAAATAAAATAATTGTTTGTCACTATATGTTATTATAATTCCTTGTTCCTCTGTCCATTTCAAAGTCTTCTCTCGTTTTTTTTTATTCTTTTAGTTTGTGAGTGAGGGATGGTTCCAAATATTCTCTTCCCATAACTTTTTTAAATTAGTTTTCCTCATTGATAATTAAATACGACTGCATAGTTTTTTTTTTTGTTCTCTACATAAACTTTTTGCTAGTTATATTAATATTTCACCTCTACCGATGCAAATTCAAACCCTAAATCATCACACATAATCAACCCCTTCCATTTAATTCAATTTTTCTTGGCATGAAAAAAAAGGAAGAATACTAAATAAATCCAGTTGAAATAAATAAATTTTAATTTAGGCTTACACTTTTATTAAATCCCTAATGAGTCCTGTAGGCCTTATTTGATATTTTTTAATTTTGTAATTTTACATATATACCCTTTTCGTTTTTCTCCTTTTTTTGACCTAACCCTTTTTCTTCTTTCTATTTTTTCTACATTATCTTTCCTCCTTACTCCATTCCTTTCCTTTATATTTTAACTTTCTTGAAAAGTGCACGAAAGATAATTATTCTTTGTCATAATAGTTACTAAAATGTTCATATGCTTTTGTTACTCATTTGTATATTAAAAATAGCAAAATAAATAAAAATTAAATAAAATAGTACACAAATTCAGAACAAAATAGCAAAAAACTCAAAAACAAAGTAACAATCTACAAATTATCTTTCAAAACCAAAATTTTTGTATAAACCTTTCATAGCAATTTTTTTTGCAAAAATTTAGAACAAAATAGCAATCACTACAAAAAAACATCAAATTAGCCACGGAATTACCGACGAAATTGTGGTTTACCACAGAATTTCCAACGGAATTTGCCACGGAATGACTTTCCGACGGAAATCATTCCGTGGCAAATTTTTCCGTCACAAAACATTTACCGACGGAATTTTCATTCCGTCGGAAATTTGCCACAGAAATTTCCGTGGCAAAGTTTGCCACGGAATTCTGTCGGAAATTTTGCCACGGAATTTTCCGTGGCAAATTTCTTTTTTTTTTAAATAAATAAGAAAGCCACGTGGCACCTCCGCTAGCCGCCACCTCACTTGGGCCTGTGCCACGTGGCACCTCCGTCAGTGGCCACCTCACAGCTAGGCCCTACCACGTGTCACCTCCTGCAGCCACCACGTGTTGCCACCTGATAAATTCTCAATTTTGCCTCCTCCAGGATTCGAACCCCTGACCACCTGTGCACGCGCGTGATCCCTTGCCAGTTGAGCTGCGGGAACCTTGTATCTTCTAAACGCATATTTAAATATATATATATAATATTATAATGCATAATAAATTATTTATATATAATATTTATATGATTATTAATTTCATAATTTTTATTATTTAAGAAATATTAATTTTAATATAAAATTATTACAAATAAAATAAATATTATTTCTAATATTTTCATATTTAATATTGATTTTAATTAACATATTAATTAAGATTTAACATTAAATAAAAAAATAAGAATAATAAATAAAAAATTTAAAATTAAAATTAATAATTAATTAATAAAATTATAATTATTATAATTAATTAATAAATAAATAAATAATAATTAAATTTGCCACGGAATTAGCCACGGAATATGTTTCCGTGGCTAATTCCGTGGCTAAATTTGCCACAGAAAATTTCCGACGGAAATTCCGTCGGAAATTGCCACGGAATATTTATCCGTGGCTAATTCTGTGTCTAATTTTGCCACGTAAAATTTCCATCGGAAATTCTGTCGGAAATTGCCACGGAAACATATTTCTATGGCTAATTCCGTGGCAAAATTTGCCACGGAAATTTCCATCGAAAATTTTTTCGACGGAATTTTTGACGGATTTCCGACGGAATTAGCCACCGAAAAAATTCCGTGGCTAATTCCGTCGGAAATAAGCTGTTTTTTAGTAGTGAATTTATAAGTTAGGGTTAAAAGAGAAATTATCATAACATATTTTTAATATTGTTGAAAGCCAACTCCAAATTAAAAGTTCATATCTTAATAATTTAAGAAGGTGTAAATTTTGGTATTAGGATAAAGAGAATTTATAATTAAAAAATTGACACACTCATATTTTCAGTTTTTGTGTTTAATGACAAAGGGATATTATGGTCTTTTAACAATATTCAGAAATTCCTAGTAAGGCCTACAAGCTTTAATAGATATTTGATAAAAGTGTAAGTCTAAATAAAAATTTGTACATTTCGATTGGATTTAATAAGTATTTTTTCAAAAAAAAAAGTATACCATTTTTTTAATCATTTCAGTTATATATACTAGCCCAAATTGACAATTTTTTGGATATTTCCATCAAGCCCAAATTAACAGTATACCATTTTTAAAATCATTTAAAGTCTTCATATCCTGACACTTGCTTGAAACTAATTATGTTTTAGAATCTAATATCCTTGAATTGATCTCTTACACCACAAAAACCATTATGTCTATTATATTAGACATTTAACATGCGTTAAAAAAATAAATGAAACGTTAGGCGAGAGAGATAGAAATTTTGAAAATAATTATTTTTCCGAAAAATTAAAAAAAAAATTACTCCCTACATTTTTACCTATTAATATTCATTTAATCTACATTTATCAATAAATGTAAAAGTGAAAAAATATTTAAGAGAATTGGAGATAAATCCCCCATTGGCAAATTAATCGTAAAATGGTACCTTCTAAATTATGTAACTAACCTTCTATATTATACAACTGAGCTTCCACGTTATGTGCAATTGAGATTCCACATTATGCAACTGACATTCCCTTTGCAATTAAGCTCTCATAATTTACAATTGGATTTTCACAATATGCAATATAACTTCCACAAGGGCGCAATGACATACTACATTCTTTAATTAATTTGTCAATGGGAGATTTATCCCCAATTCTCCCAAAATATTTTAATTTAAGACATACAAAAAAGAGCTCTTATTCCTCGAAATTGTGGCTGAATTGATTTGCCTTTGAGACAATATTCAAAGGTCAACAATTCAGTTTCAACTTGCTTGAATACATATGCAATGCCATTTACAGAAAGGACGTGACCTATTCAATGCTCATTCAAATTTTAACCCCAAAATAAAAAGCTACAACCCAAAAAAAAAAAAGTAACAGTCAATCAACAAAATTTTAAAGAAATTGAATTATCCTCTTTTGACCATGAATAAAAAAACAAAGAAACAAAGAAAGGAATAGAAACCTTGTAGGCTTTAAACGTCGCCTGACAGCTATTCATAAAAAAGAGTAAAAATAAACATTTGTCAACATTATACATATTTTTCTATTTTTCACTATACAAGTGTCCAATTATCATTAGAATATTCTATGAAAAAAAAAATTAAATCACATACATGCACCTCTTCTAAATTTTGTTAAAAATACACCTTGCAGGTAAAAAGTATGACTTGCTCATGTCAGTACCAAATGAGGGTTGTTGGCTCATTTAGTGTTTGCTTGAGCAGTGAGATTAATATGAAAATTAGAATAAGAATAGTATGGAAATCAACAAATGAAGGAGAGTGAACTTTAAGCTTAATTAGTTTAAAGCATGATGGATACGTTTTAGGAAAAATTGGGGAAAAGTCCCCTATTAGAAAGTTAATTGTAAAACAAAAAATTCTACACATGTGCAATTGAGCTTTCACATTATGTGCAGTTGAATTTTCATATATGTAATTGAGCTTCCACACACGTAACTAAGTTTTCATATGTACAATTAAACATGTTACATTCTTTAACTAATTTCTCAGTGGGGGATTTTTTCCCAATTTTAACCATTTTTTAAGAATACTGACACTATTAGACAAATTATAGCTATTTTTTTTTTTTGCGTTCAAAGTTTTATACCAAAACATTTTTGCAGATAAACATTTTTTTGTTGTGTGTTTCTTGTTTGTGTTGAAGTAGTATTTTCTTCTCGATGTTTGCTATTCACTTTATCATTATTTGGATTTGTTGGAATTGGATTGCTGGACTTATGAATTGTTGCTTGTTGGAATTTATTGTTAAATTATGCAGATTTGTGCAAAACCTTCTTATCTTGTGAAATTTCATCAATTCTTGCAAGAATTCTTACCAACGTGAAGATGCAAACTCGGTGCATAAGGACAGAAAGACCCTATGAAGCTTCACTATTATTCCTTGGGATTGGCTTTGGGCCTTTTGTGCAGCTTGGGTGGAGGGTGAACCGATGAAGAAGGCCTCCTTTCGGGGGCTCGAGCTATCAGTGAGATACCATTCTAGAAGAGTTACAACTCTTAATCCTTTTATGAGAAAGTTTTGGAACAATCTTATTATAGATATTGATTAAGATAACTCAAATTGAAATTTTTTATTTATTCTTACTGAATAGAGCTCAAAAGGGTAATTCCACAACCAATAAATACAGATTAATTTTGATTAAGATTTTAAAGAATGGCATCCATATATTGTATAGTAAAAAATATCAATTAATTACCGGCAAGCTATTCGTATTTGCTGTCATTCCTAAACATACTATATACATACATGGATTCCATTCATACCATCAATTAACAAGCTGTTTGGTAGGAAGGATTTGAAGAGGAGGAAAAAATTTTGTGAGTTGAATTAAAACAACTATTTGAAGAAATTGAGTTATTAAATTTTAACAACGAATTGTTTTAGGAAGAAAAGTAAGAAAAATTAATTCAAAACTTTTAGCCCCACTTCTCTAATTTTTGAAATCCAACTCAAAAACAATTCCCCTCTCCTAGTATGATAAATAAACAATAGTAGACTTCTGTATATAGAAGGCATAAATTTGGAGAGGATTTAAATAGTAGTGTACCTTCCATGACAAAATTCAATACGTTTAGTAAAGAAAAGATAAACCACATACATGATCAATGCTCCTAGATAGAACTAATTCAACAAACTTGGTTATTCAAAAGCTCAAAACTAAAAGGTATAACAAAAAAAGCTATTTCATACAAAATGTTTACAAAGTGTATAAAAATATAACTATAATTTTCCATCCTACCACCAAAAAGATTGAAGCCTGTACCGCATGCCATCTAAGAACTGGAAGTAAGCATACCTCCAGGATCTACTGTAGAGCAAAGGACCAACTAATCCCAAAATTCTGAAACAAATCCCAATGACATACTCATATAAAACAAGTTCACTCCATTTCCATCACGAGCTTCTTTCTCACCATCACCATGGTTGGGGACATCATCATGCTCAATGCACTTTTTAGGTAGTGGAGGGCCACACAAACCATTTCCAACAAAATTGTCTCCTTCAAATCGTTGCAATTGGGTACCCATTGGAATCTTTCCTCTCAAATAATTGTAAGACAAGTTTAACTTTCTCAGGAAATTCAAATTGGAAATTGTTGGCTGGATTTCACCAGAGAGTTTATTTTTTGAGAAATTTATCATCTGTAATGATCTCATATTGCCTATAATTTGAGGGATTTCACTATGTAGAAAGTTGTTGGACAAGTTCAAAAATTGCAACCCCATGAGACTTGTAATTTGATATGGTATCTGACCATATAATTTGTTATCTGAAAGATCAATGCTCATGATGAGACCTGGAAATGTATAGTCATCACACTTTCCTTTCAAGGCAAGGAGCATATTAGTTATGGAATACAGAGTGTCATTGCCTCGAGCCTCAATGAATGATTCTAAACTATTGTTCATGATGAGCATAATAATCAAGTTGTTGATGCATTTTGGTATTTGTCATGTCAAGTTGTTTTCTACAAGATCCAACATTTGTAGAGAATTCAAAAAATATATTTATCTTGGAATGCAACCAATGAATTTGTTTGATTTGAGGAGAAAGACCTTCAAATTCAAAAGGTCATGTCCAACCCACGGTGGAATCATTCCTGTTAATTGATTCTCACTAAGATCCAAAAAACACCAATCCAATACTGTTCTTCAAGAAAGTAGGATAATTTTCTAAGAGTGCATTCTGACAAAGTCACAATGAACTGAGCCAAGGCAAGGATGCTAAAGAATGGGGCAAGTTCCCACTAAAATTGTTGCTATCAAACTTAACAAATATTAGATTTGGCCATGTCATCCAACAACAAGTATTTCACCTGACAGATTATTTGACTCCAAATTGAGAAATTATAAACCTGTTTGCTTTGCTTTTCCTTGACATAGGAAGGAGTCTAGGGACTTAGAAAATAAATTATTTGAGAGGTCCAACTCTAACACAATGGGTGATTTGTTTTACTTAAGTTGTTTAAGGCTAAATCAATGACTGAGACATTGATGAGATTCTTCATTGTATGACAAAGATCTCCATAGTTATTATTGTTGCAAAAATTAAAACAAAATGCAAGTGGAAATGTATCCCACACCCACGTGGGAACGGAATCAGAGATGTTGTTATTGGCTATAGACAACTCTTCATGACACTTGAGTGATTTTGTCCATAATATGAAAAGTGAGGACCTAAATTCCACAGGACCCACTTATAAATTGACTTTGTTTATTGATGCTGAAAATATATGTAGCCTTGTATAATTATCAAGGTGGTCTTCAATCCCCTCTCCTTGAAAAAAGATTACCACCTATATAAAGTGATTGTAATGCAGAAAGGGATCCTATAATATCAAAAGAATTCCCATTATTACTTCCCAAAGAGATAAAGGCAATTCAAAGAGGTGAGATTTCCTAAAGATTAGGAATTTCACCAACAAAAGAATTGTCAGAAAGATCACAATAAAAAAGATCTTTGAAACTCCCAATTTGGCTTGTCAAATGGCCATAGAGTTTTGAGCTAGATATGGACA
>QFDD01000915.1:0-31695 GCA_006871305.1 Vachellia collinsii
TTGATGGTGAGATTCAAGTATTGTTGCATAGCAACTCTTCCAAAAACGGATCAAAGTAACACTTCCAAATTGTTTATTTTTATTTTTATTATTATTATTATTATTATTATTATTATTATTATTATTTTGCTTAATCGAATCGAACCCCTCTTTATAATGTTAGCTGGCTGCAAGCCTCCAAAACTGATAATCTTATGTACCTCGTTTAGCATGTGTTTGTGTACATGTTTGCATCGTGAAAGTGTAATTTGTTAGTGTATCCACTTTGCTTAAGTCATGCTTCAAATTTAGATTTTTTATTTTGCCTCTAAATATGAGTCATGGTTCAGATTTTAAGGTGTCCTTCTTACTTGTTTTCAATAATATTCCGTTTAAAGTATAATCTTCTTTCCCAAAATTTAAGGTAGTTATGGTTTTAAATTAATTAATGCAGCATAACTGAAACATAAAAATTAAAAGAAATTAATAATTTTTTTTATATTTGTTTGACCAAAGAGTAATAATTCTTTATAGTGATTGTAAAAAAAATAATTCTTTATATGATACATAGATTTTACCCTCGGTATAAAATGGAAGGCCTCTCTCCCCTTGAAGGAAAAAGGCAACGTGGTTGTATCTATGTGTGGGTGTGTTGAAATTAAAAAATAGAAATGGAGGTTTTGCCCAAAAGAAAAATAGAAATGAAGGAAATAAATTTTTGGGAGAATCCTGTATAATTTCAAATCAGGGTGACTGTTCCAAGTGACAAGGAGAGGTGCAATAGAGTAATTTAGTAATATTTTAATATCTTAAATTGGGACAACCACCCTGATTTGGTATTCTAGATTTCATTTCACCTCCTTTTTAGTTCTAAAAGTCTTGTTGGACTTTACGTTGCTTGCGCAACATCTAACACACAGACAGGCATTCATCACTGCCAGCCCTTCAAATTAGATAACACGAAGTTACATCTTGCTAAAAAAAAGGATAAGGCCCATTTATAGATACATCTATTATAAACATTCAGTAAATATTCTTATTTTTTTAAACTTTTTTATTTTTATTAACGGCTTATTCTACTTAAGCACGGTGAAATGCTTGTGAGAGGAGCTTTTTTATTGGACGTAGTTCATCACTCGTGCATGCTTTCGTTGGTTTATCATTTGTCAAAGGAAAGGCCTCCTTGGATAATTGTTGGATTATGTTGTTGATAACTATGACAATCTCACTTTCATGTGTATGACCTCCTTTCTGAGAATTCAAAGCTAAACCAAATGCAAATGCAGAAATCTCCAAATCTTTGTAGCTTCTACTGATGGCGGTGCCTTTTTTCACATAAGCTTGTTAAAATCAAGAGCGAAGGAAAAAAAATAAAATAAAATCCGTGCCATTTTGACGTTGCTTAAATTTGATAACAAATTGAACTTACTAGGCTTTCCTTGGAATGAGTTAAGATTGGATATAAGAACTACCGAAAGAAAAAGTTGGGAGGGAAGAAAATTGATAGGAAAAAAAGATCTGAAAAGAAAATGTTATAGTCATTTTACTAGGATAAATGAGAGAAGATAGAGAAAAAAAAGAAATGAACAAATATTTAAAAGACTAAATACTTATCTATGTAAAAATATATCATATTTAAAATCAATTTAAATATCAAATTGCATTTTATTAATATCAAAATGAACCAATGATTTAGGAATAAAATGGTTTTTCAAGTTTAAAAAATAAAAAGGAAGCCTCGGTCGGTCTGAAAATGGCATACTCTTATTATAGGGTGAGCGTGAGGTACCCCTCACGTGATCATCTTTCCTTTTCAATTATAGGGGCCACGTGCCCCTTTAAGAACATTATATTCCATTATTTTTATTTTATTCTCTATCTATTACTTTTTTTCCCTCCTTTTTCTTTTTTTCTGCTTTTATTCTCTATTCACCTTCTTTACTCTCCATTAATCTCTTTATCACTTCTTTAATTTCTTCCCTCTCCACTATTCCTTTGTTTTCGTAAACCTTAGGCCTCACTGCCACTTTCAGGACGTCATTTAGATTTTAGGAAAATCATTGAGGGAATGATGCAGATGACATAAAATCTGGATGAAGATGAGCAAGTCGTTTGGAGAACTCAAGAGTGGGGAAGAAACGGCTATGGCTTGGACTTGGGACAACTTTAGGCTATGTTAGCGATCATTTTCTCCGTCATGAGGATGGCTTTGTATTGAAATTGGCCTATGAAAGGAATTCAAAGAGAAGGAAGGATCAGCGATTGTGTGGTTTCTTTCATTCAAGAAGCTGCTCATAAATTTATTCTCGAGATATTTTGCCATATAGCGCTAGTCTCTCATCTGTAGCAAATCAATGTCTGAAACAATCCCATCAAAAAATGATAACTACATTTAATGCTTAACAATGCCTCATGTATGATTGTATTCAGTTGAAGGATAATTTTCTCCAGTGCAATATACAGGTCCCTTGATGATTGGCAATCTTGTGAATATATGTTGTGGAAACAATTCATGGAAGGTATATACATCTAAGAAATGTAAACTTATTCCTATTAATTAGTTAGAAATTCATGAAACAAGCAAAACTAAATTGGGGGCGGGGGTAAGGAACAATGAACTATACTTTCATTGGCAAATGAAGAGAAAGGGGGGGGAGATGTCGCATCAATTTCTATTGATCCTAAAACAACGATGATGAACCATAGCTTTTAGCACCATATACTATTGTACAGGAACTACCTTGCTGAGAGGGTACTGATTGAGTCAAGCTGCCCAGAATGGTAATTGATTGGATTGCTTGGTATTTCATTGGAATTGGAATAACCTATCTCCGTAGCCAAACATTCTTTTAGTTCATTCAACACATAACTAATCTCTGGCCTTTGGGAGGAATATGGTTCAGTGCATGACATTGCTGTCTCCACAGCTTTCCAAGCAGAACTAACTTGGAATTCACCTTTCAATCTTTGATCAACGATGCTCTGGATATCTCTACATTCAATATTGGGCTGAATCCAATCAATTATAAAACAAATGCTTTCAAGTTGTCTTCGTATCGGAGGATGGCCTGTTATTAGTTGAAGAAGAATCATCCCAAAACTGTACATGTCACTCTTTTTATCGAGCTTTCCAGATCTTTGAAATCTGTAATAATCCCACCAGTCAGTTAGTCTATAATTAATAGTTCTTTTAGTTCATTCAACACATGACTAATCTTTAGGCTTTGAGTGGACAGTGGTAACAATCAATAATAATTCTTTATAACTTTCTTTGTTCTTTTTTACAAGGAACAACTACCACATTTATCTTGTTTTTATGGTAAGAAATATTTGAAATTTGTCTAAAATTTTTTCTTGCAACTTTCCATTTTGCCCCCATTTAATTCCAATGAATTCATTATCACATCCGTAGAGATTGATTTCCTTATTATTTCTCTTATTCCCTCTCTTCCCATGAATAAGGGTGTTTTTGAGACAATAGTTACAAATTTTACATAGTGATATTAACCAAAATTTTTATCGACACAATTTTGTTAAGTGTTTGTTATAACAAGCAACGGAGGGAGTAGTATTCAAATGCGATAATGACTTACTCAGGATCAATATAACCAGGTGTACCAGCTAGCTGAGTTGATAGATGAGAGTCTATTTCATTTGTGAATGCTTTGGACAATCCAAAGTCAGCTATTTTGGCTACCTTGAATTTATTTAATAAAATATTGGATGGCTTCAAGTCTCTATGGATTATAGGAGTCTTACAACCATTATGAAGATATTCCAATCCTGCAACATCATTAATTAGATTATGTAAGGTAATTAAGTTAAAATGTAATGTAATTGAAGGAGAGAGAAGAAAAATGATCACAGATTCTCTAACCTTTTGCTGCATCAACAGCAACTTGAAGTCTCTCGCTCCACTTTAAAACATTTTGGTTTTTTTCTGCATAAATCAATTTGTTGATCAAGAAATGTGCCTCACAAACCAAAATATGTACATGATGATTTTGTTATTATTATTAATAAATTCTGTTTTGAAATTGTGCGTGCATCAACAACCATAGGATATTGAGAAGTTTAGGTGCATTCTCCTCTGCTCATGTATATAAGGCACTTTCAACATATTTAACATGGATACAAAAACTTTAAACTCCATTAACTATCTACCTTCAAATTTAACAATTTTTTAATTTTATCCCTATTTAATATTCATTGTAACTCATGAGAAAAGTCAGCATTTAATAAGTAAAAAGTAAAATTATACATTCACAAAAAAAATTTAATGACATGACTTATAAATAATACCAAATAAAACCTGATCTATGTTCTAAAATAGGACTACATGAGTATGATATAAGATAAACCTGACAATAATCCGTTGAGGTCTCCAAGTTCCATATATTCATAAATCAATGCTTTCACATCGTTGTCATCGCAAAACCCAACAAGTGAGACTAAATTCCGATGATGAATGACTGTTAAGAGTTGAGCCTACAAGTCAAAAGTTAGCTCCATCATCATTGAATAACAATAAAACGCACATAAACATTATTGTAAGCCAATATGTAATCTAATGATAAATATAAATAAATACTTCAAAATGATTTATTTAAATTTTTTAATCTAATGATGTGACTTATATTAAGCACCGAGTCAGTATATATTCACTATTAAGTGACTAAATTTTTTTTTTTTTTGAAATCTAAATATTACTTGACTTTGATTCCTAACCTCTGATTGAAATTCCTTATACCCTTGTCTTGAAGATAGGGAAATTAACTTCACAGCAACCTGTGTATCATCTTCTAAAGTGCCAAGGTAAACTTTGCTGAACCCTCCTTCTCCAATGATTGTTTTTAAGTTTTTTGTGATATGGAGAACCTTCGAGTAAGAAAAAGTTTGATTCTTTGGTTTCACAACATCCTTCTTCGTCCGCAAAACTGCGCAATGTTAAGTCAAATATCTTGAAAATTCATAAATGGACCGACATATATAATTATATATATAGATACATCAACAAGTGATAGCATACGTATATAAAATCATATATAATACCTGATTTCTTTTTAAATCTCCAGATCAAAGATACAATAAGAACAGTGACAATGGCCAAAGTCGAAAGTGATGCAACAAGTGGAATCACAAACTTATTGTGTTCTTTCACTTCTTTACATGAACTTGAGGGACAAAGACCTGGATTCTTTTCCAGACTGGTAAAATAGAGCAGCGATGTTAATTAGACTTGAGTAGTATTTGTATAATACTATAATTTTTAATATATTTAAAAGAGAGTTAATACAGTTCTTGTTCCTTCAAATTTACTCTTATTTCAGTCTTGGTCTCTCCACTTATAAAAACCCTCATTCATATAAGCCTGCATAATGTGTACCTAGCATATAGAGAAAGAAATTTCTTTCTCCTTTTCCTTCAACTGAAATTCCTTTCATGCATAGAATAGACCTTTTATATAACCAAGCTATTAGCTAAGGTGGTGCAGTCTTATCCAGGAAAGAGGAGAATACAAGTTTAAATTCTGAAAAGCACACTTGTTGAGAAGGGCAAAAACATTTACGCCTTACAAGTTTACTATGGCTTGTTAACATATAAGTTCTATCATAATTTTAAACCAACTTGAGGGGACTAAGTAAAATAGAATTTGATGATGGAGAAACTTAAACCTTAGCTCCAAATTAGCCTTTTCCCTCAATGCCTTGGGAATTGTACCCGTGAGCTTATTTCCTGTAACATTACTGTAAGATGGGAAAAAAAGAATGGAAATTTAAGATACTTGGCTTCACAATCCCAGAATGAAAGCTATAATAATGCAATAATATTAGCTAGAGCCAAGCCTTACATGAATTTCAAATTAGGAAGAGTTGCAAGAAATTCTGGTAGTTGACCAGTCAGTTCATTGTTTGACAAATCCCTATGAGCAAGGCGTAAATATTATTCATAATATTTAACGACGTGATTAATTGATAGTATTTGAATAATGTTTAGATTATATCTAATGACACAACTTACAAGGACTCCAATCTTTCCAAATTAGCAAGCGATGGATCTACTACTCCAATGAGTTTGCTTGAGCTCAAGTTCCTACATTTCATATATATTTCACAATTTTGCCAGGAAGGGAATCATCAATAGTTCATATGCAATGGCCAAAGTATGGCAAACTTTTGGACATGTTAAAGGGCAAAAATGTCCTGGAAGGGGCATAGGGCATCCCGAAGTTTTTCAATATGTGATTCTGTCATGAAAGTTTAAAACAGAGGGAAATGTCACTCCTCCATTGAAAATTCTAACAATCAACGTTTGTTAACCAAATTATATACAAGTTAAATTAAAGAGCAAAAATGATTTGAAAGTTTTCTCTGAAGTATATTGGGCACATGAAACTTATGTATTTTTAAATTATTTAGCCTTCTTAATAGTTCTAAATTAGTCAACCAAATCTTATATTAAGGAAAATGAGTGGTGTTTTTTTAATTTATATGCTATTAAAATGTAAATTTCTGAATTCCCCCAAAGCAATCATTTCCAACTAAACCCATCTACTGTCGATGATTCAAAGGAAAAAATTCACTGTTGGCGAAAATCCAACCCATTATTAACTATCAAATTAGAAAAAATTCATCAGAATGGATAATTAAAATCAATCAATCTTAAAAGACTCAAATTTGTAGGAAAAACTAGATGAAGAATTAAAAGACGTTTTCAGCATCGTCAAATTCTTGAAATCCTAAATAATTTAACTATAAAAAATTGTTGGACGCCAAATTAAGTGAAACCAAGTTCAATAAAGCAAATAACAATTTGACGAGGCTGCGAACTTCCTTTACTTCTCAATATAAATTTTTTCTACAAATTTGAATTTTTTGAGATGGAATGGTTTTAACTTTAAATTGATTCACGCTGGGTTTGATTTATGCAAGCAGTGAATATTTTTTTATGAATCATTGATAGTGGATGGATCTGTGTGCTATGGATTTTTTTTCTGGAAAATGTACAATAGGAATTTCACATTTTAATAACATGTAAATTAAAAAAAATATCACCACAGGTCCTTAATATAATATCCCGTTAACTAATTTATAAAAATTAATTAAGGAAACAAAATAAACAAAGAGAATATATGTTTAGGATGCCTAATGCCCCTCAAAGAAAAACTTTCAGGGCATTGTTGCCCTTTGACCCAATCCTAACACTAAATTGTTCTTGAATATATGCTTCAAATATATCAGATCACACGCAAGAGCGGTATTGGAATGCGACTTACAATGAAATGATTCTTATGTTATTATTGCCATAACTGCAATTCAGACGGTCCCAAGCAAAGTCAGATGGAACACATGGGTCACCTTGCCAACCGATTTTGGAGACCCCATAGACATGCCTGATTTGCTTGATAGCTTTAACTACATATATATATATATATATATATATTGATAACTAAGATAAACAAAAGAAGATGAAAAGGTAATAAAAAAAAAAGGAATTACCATCTTGTGCAGCTGTAGGGGAATTTGGTTGCGGGAGGAACTTATAAAATTCAGCTGCATTTAGGATAGGAGGAGCATCTGAATCATTTGTTGCTTTGACAGTGAAGTTTATATAATTACTATTAGTGATCTTGTTGGAGCTTAGGGTAATGGGCTTCAAGTATTCAAGAGTAAGTTGGTGAGAGGAAGAATTTTCATCATCAAAAGTGACATTGATGATCCTCTTGCGGCCAGGAGGAAGCTTTTCAATTTCAAAAAAGTGAAGGAACAAATAATATTGAGAGGATACATCGTAAATTCTCCAATTTACGGTTAAGAGATTGGTATGATTTCGGGGTTGTAATGCAGTTCGTAACACTTCCAATGGAAGTTCATAAACGGAGTTATTTGCCTTTGCTTCTTCTAAACTTGTTTGTAAGACATCCCAATAAGCATCAGCATCATTCCACCACAAGCGATCGTATACATCATCTTTGTACCTGTATTTCAAAAAAAAAAAAGTAGTTAAGCAAAAATTATACTAATCTCATTTTTTAAGAGCTCAAGACCTCGCTAACTTATCAAAATTCACAAAAGATTTACCTAAAAGTTAAAATTAAAACAGTAAAATATAAACTCTGAAACACAATATATACAACATTGTTTGTTATTCAAAATGTTTCTGTCGAAGAAATAATTTCAACATTCAGTATAGTATTATTTAATTAGGGAAAACTGGGGATAAATCCCCCTTTGAGAGATTAATTAGGCAATTACTTAGGGAATGTATTTACACATTAGGGATATTTGATTTCTTTCTTTTTATTTTTTCCAACCATATGGCATATTTATTCAATATCATTAGTTGATCTAAGTTCAAACATTGTGGACTCCAAATGAAATAGTGATATCCAAACACCCGTTTGTGAAATTTAAACTTTTGGATATATAGGGAAAACAATTAAACTTTTGGAAAAACATATAAGTTAAAGAGATAGCTTTAAAAAATAAGATAAGAATGCTTAAAGGTGTACCTACACATGCTATATATAGAATAGGTAAAATAAAACGACAACTTAATTTATCGGCATTGTTGATAGGAATAAATAACTAGAAATGTGTGTAAATACATATAATATTCTTGTCCTATTTATAAATCACTTCTAATATTTTTCATATAGCACAAAAAAACAGCTTAAAGTTCATTACATGTATATTAATGTTGAACAACTTTTTAATTTTATTTCTATACATTTATATAAAAAATTTAATGATTTAACTTGTAAATAGGATTAAAAAATTTCTCATCTCTTTACCCTGTGAGAACAGGATAAGAAGAGTGTGTGTGTGTGGAATCATGACCAAAAAAAAAAATGGGGAAGACAATTGGGAAAAGTGGGTGCAAGGTTGAAAGAGAATACCTGGTCCAAGTGATAGGGAGCCCAGAGCCCAAGTCAGTTCTGTACGAACTCATATCGTCAATGATAAGGGGAAGAGGAGAGGGATAGAGAGAGTAGTTCAAAGGCCTTAATTCCAAAGAGTTGATGAAAGGAGTGCCTTTTCCTGTGTTCACCAGGCATACTTGGACCATATTCTCTGTGCTGCTATCATCAAGCTCCATTATCACCTCATACGGATAGATTGGGGAATAATTATCAGAATTTGCTTGAACTGTGGTCCAGTAATTGATCCCCAGGTAAAGTTGGAACACAGGAGGTTGGTTTTTGAAGTCATAATTGCCATAAGCAAATATGGCTCTAATCAAATACTTGTGCTTCTGACCCTCTTGTTGTTTTGGTTTCAGAGTGTAACAGTTTCTTTCTCCTTCTGGGAAACTTCTCAGTGTCATTAGTTGCCGGTTTATGGTCGGAGCAAGAGAGTGGAAGTTAACGTTGGGGGCTACTCCGTGAGGGTTTCCACTCTCATTCTCAATAAAGCCTTCATCTGTTTGATACCAAATCCCTGTCGCTTTGTCCACGTAATCTGTGCTTGCTCCACAGTCTATGCTTATGAAACCTACAACCATAAATGTTTTTATAAGATGGTTGGTCTTAGCTTGATTTTAGGTCACTTGACCATCACTTCGAGACATTATCATTTTTAACAAGAAAACTTACCCACTCCAATCACACATAACCACATGGATTTAAAATTGACAGATAATATTTCGAAATAAAGATATATAATCATGTTTAGTTAGAGAACTTAAAGTAACAACTATAAAAAACTTGAACTAAGTGAAGTTAAAGTCATGCCTTCATGCTTTAAAAGCACTAACAAGAGCTTTTACAAATCATCCCACCAATTTAAGGTCATAACATTAGGTGCAGGATGTGAACTCACGTTGAAACAGTATCAATTATTCAATCCCTCTCTTATTATAACATCCAAATAACTGAATTGTGTTTCAAAAAAGTGTTAAAAGCAAAATAATTAAACCAGATTGGATTTTGAACCGGTCCAGATAGTGTGGGCCAAGGGTCAGTGAGTTAAACCGAGGTCAAGCTTTTGGTCAAACTGGTCACATAAAAATAATATAATTTAATAAAAATACTCATATTTGATTAAAAACAAGTAATATAATAACATTTCAATAAAAATGACCACTCAAAACATAATGTTCAAATACAAGGATGTTTCTCACAGCCGTTTGATTGCAACCGTAATGAAATTGTTTGTGAATAAAGATAAAGTTTGATTTAGTACTCTAAAAAATAAAAATAAAAATCTTCAAAGTGATGACATCTAAATTCATCAAAACTAAAAATAAAAAATTCAGAATTTTTTTATTAAAAAATAAGTCTGACCCCGGTTCTCTGAGTTATCCAAGTTACAATTGGGTTACAACGGTTCACCTCGATTAAGACATATGAAAAAAAAGAAAAAGAATTTACATTTTCTCACCAAAAGATGCACTTAGCAAGATGTCTAGTAAAATTAGAGCATGAATAGATGCAAATCGACTTTCTGAAACCAGATTGTACCTTGATGCAAATCACTTTGGATGTTCCGTATGAGTATATAAATCCTTTAGAAAAAATCTAGATAAATAGTTTAAATGATCGATGTTTCCTTTTGTTTGATTAATAATTATTAGATCACTTTTGAACAATTTTAATCATATTATAACTAAGAATATGCATGATTTAGTTGGACACCCCTTACAATAAATACCAGGTCATTAATTATTCTGAATTGCACTTCGTTCGAGTAAAATATAAATATATATATATATATATATGGTTGATTACCTGACTTATCACCTTCTGCAGCAGACTCTGCTGAGTCGCTAACAGCGATGAACCAAACAAACACATACAAAGCCAGCATCGACAGAAGAGACGATCTGCTTTTCATCTTTTTAGATTTTATGTGTGGGGAACAGGAAGAGCGAAATGAATCGAAGTGGCGAGCTTAAAGATTGCTACTGCTTTAAGAAGCAAGGAAGGAGCCTATATATGAGTGCGCGCGCATGTATATCTAGTTTCCTATACAATGACAACTTGTCTATCTTTGGACTTATTGGTGAATAGACTTGGTCAAAGCTAGAAGAGTCCAAAAAGGTTGTTGAGTACGGCACGTCACTCATAACCAATGGACTATATTTGTAACCATCAGATATTTTGGAAAAGATGGACCAAAAGTATTTCCCTCATGTATTTCCTTCGGTTTCGCGTATGGTCCAAATATTTGAGGTGAAAAATTGGTCTGAATATATAGAAAAAGGTAATTATTTGATTACTTTAATTTTTCTTTGTTTTCCATCTTTTATTTAATAGTTGTGCGTTTACTTCCATTCTTAATTTTCTGTTTTATGTTGATCCAAACAGCTACTAAATGAAATAGCTAAGGCCCACATAAATTTGATCCCAAGAAAGTTTGAAATGATCAAACTTTGTGTCAGGTCAATTTGTTATTTTAGCAACAACCGACCGGCAAGTAGTTCATCTTAAATATGATTAGGGAACATTTGAAATGATCAAACTTCAAGTCAAGTGCATGTGCATGAATCTGCCTGTCTCATGTTTTTATGACAAAGTTATTGTTCCCATCTACCCCAAGAGCGCCTTTGATATCCTTGGTCCTTGTTACTCCTCTGCTATAGAAAATATTTTATATGATTTTATTTATAAGCCATCTAATTAAATCTTTTATGTGAATGTACAATTTTATCTTTTATTTATTGAGTGTTGACTTTACTACAAGTTTTAAAGGCTCGACTAGACTTTGCACCGGTTGAGATAGTGAATTAAAGGTCAATCAATTATATTGGGATCAACTAGTGGGTTAAACTGATCATATCAAACAATATAATTTAATAAAATACTCATATTTGATTAAGAATAATTTAATATAATACTAATATTTAAAAAATGATTATTCAACATATAATGTTTTGATACATAGATACCTCACAAAAGTATTTCATTATAACAATAAGAAAAATACAAAATTGAGAATATATATTTATTCTTACATTAACTTTTCAAAATTTACAAAGTAACAAAATAATATAATGCTAAAGCATAGTCACTAATAGTTTTCTTAATTTTCCATCTTTTCTTTTAATAGTTGTGCGTTCACTTTCATCATTAATTTTCTGAATTGTGTAATATATTTAACTATGGGAAAATCCCTATAAAATAGCCCTGAAATATGGAAAACCCCCCCATATGGTTCCATGAATAAGGGAAATGACAGATAGGTGTTAGTCAGAAATATGTACTTTCACAATTAAAGAAAAAGACTAAATTGCCCATGATGCTTCACTTGTGATATCTTATTATAGAATATTGACAACTCAAGTGATGTAATGATTTTGATAACATGACCACTTGTGTGCCTGTGGTGTTTCACAATTTGGTCTAATAACAATATTTTCTAGTGTAATGACAACTCTTTTGAATAGAATGACAAGTTGTCTTATGATTTTAACAACATCTCTATTTGGGTGTCTGTGTTACTCGGTTGAGTTTGTTGACAACGTTTTCAGCGTATTAAGAACTATATTAAATGGAATGACAAGTTTACTTATGCTGTTGACAAGATCTCAACTTGGGTGCATGTGTTGTTTAATTTGCATTTGATAACAACATTTTCTAACCTATTGACAACTCTTATAAAAATAATAACAAGTTTTAATTTCTTATGCTTTTGACAATTTGTCTACTTGGATACCTTTGTTGACCCATTGAGTTGGCTAACAACATTTCGTAATTTATTGACAACTTTATCAAACAGAATGAAATTTGCAACTTTGTTGATGGTATTATCAACTCATCTTATGCTTTTGACAACATCTACATATTAGGAATGAAATTTGCAACTTCACCTTATAGTACGAACAACTTATCTAATGCTTTTGCCAACATCTATAGATCAAGTACTTATAGCATGTTTCATTAATAAGCAAACAGTATACACCTACATCTCATGAGTAAGTGGCATATTTTAAGTAATATTCAACATCTATCCACCATGCCAAACAACTAATTGCACATTACACTATAAACATTACTTATCAATATTAACAATACCATCAATGAAATTTACAATACCACTGATGACACTGACAAAATATAATATTAGTACCCATATGATAGCAACAAGATTAAATATTTTCAAATGACAAGTAAATATTAAAATTTCACGTTCACCTAATATTTTCTTGTTATTGCTAGTAAAAAATAACATACTACTTGCAAAATTATATATAATCTATATAGCACAGACATTCACCCAAAAAATTATGAAAGGTCTCAACTCCCAAGTCATTCATATATACTAAACCATTCTCTTATCGTCACCCTCAAATGTCGCATCTTCATCCCCTCCTTTATCAATTTTACCCTCACACTCCCACCAAAAAATTTACCTTTATCATCAATATTATGTACAAACTTCACACCTACATGGAAAAAACACACAAGTGCCTTCAAAGGAGTTGAACCCATATTAAATGTCATCTTGCATGCTAACTTGCAGAAAATTCATTAAAATGTTAATTACCCATTAATAATATTTTTTTTACTTTATAGAATGAGCACAACATATACACTTTCTCCATTTAGCTGTACCAGTGGAAACCAGTCAGAACTCTGCATATTCATGCCATTGAGCTGTTCTTTTCAAGGAGGAACCCATCTCACATCATCCCTAACTCTACCCTCAACATACTTAACAAGATACCCAGCATCACCACCGATACCACTGCACAAGCAGTCAAAAGTATGGTAGAAGCCGGTCATTCCAACCATAAGAGGTTCCCGGACAAGTTTACTAATGCTATTATGAAACAAGGGTCTAACAAAATCCAAATTCAGTAAAATCCTCCCCACAATTGTATTAATCATGAAACGATTCCCCTTTAATCCAAACACGACATCAAGAAATTGGAACAAGATTGGCCAAAAACAATCAGCCGAAGCCATACTAGACCATCTCATAACCATGGAAATGAAACCATAAAAGGAAAGGATGTAACTTTTGAACACCAATTTGCTAGCCTCCCTTGTTCGTCCATGTTCATAATCAAGCCAACAAAGTAATCGTTCTTCACAGTCCCAAAATTCACCGTAAAGCCAAGGCACCCCAATCACCAATCCTTCATCAATTTCACAACACCCAAAAGGCACCCATCAGAGGTTTGCCCCAATCCACCCTTGCTTGGCCATCCTCTTCTTCATCCATTCATTTGACCAATCCCTCAGATATGAAGAAGGACCCAAACCCCCTAGTTTTAAATATACCTTCGTCACTGCCACACCTTGGAGGAATCCATCAAAATTCCGAACAAACGCTGCGCATGAGGAACCCCCTAGTTTTAAATCTATTTTCGTCACCTCCTCTGTCCACCAACACCTTCGCTGTCTCACATTATATCTAGTCTTATATTACTGAAGGTCAGTTTAATCTTTTCCTTTAAATTCTGAAATTCCAGATTCCTGACTGATACTTATCTATCTATTCCCTTATTAATGGCTTTCCATATTGAAAAGCTATTTTATAGGGATTTTCCCGTTAACTATTTCTGAAATTGTTAGGAATTATAAGGACATATACTTAGAATAGTAAACAAAAGGAGAAAGAATATACTTCGGATTAAATAAATAATTTTTAATGAAGCCCATAACAATTAGGTTGACCTAGACATGGCCTCATCCTACACTTTTTATTTTTATTTTTCATCCTTTCCTCAAATTTCTTGGCTTGTTAATTATTTTTACATGAATTTATGCAGCACTTGATACGGGCGCTCACAACATTTTAAGTTCATATATCAATATTTTTAACATTAATCGTGTTTACCATTCTTAATTTAAGGGTTAAGGTGCATGGAAGTTTTTGCATTGAAGTGCTAGATATCTTGAAGTTTTTTAAAGAATAATAACACCCTAGAAGTGTTAAAAACATAAAAATATTACCTCACATGCATCCTGAACTATGAACTTTGATTGTTAATGTTGGATAATTTATCTACAACGTACTATATTCATATCACCTCATCACTCTCTCTCTCTCTGCCAACACCTTCGTTTCCTCTTTCCCTTCTTTTTCTTTCTTCCGACGAACATGGGCTAATTTGTACAAACTTGTAATTTTGCATTTTTTTTTTCAGCCATGAACCTGGGCTAGCTAACTGAATTAGAATTAATGAATAACGGAAACTTTAATTCCGTATAAGCATTCCTAGGAATAATCTCTCCCAACGAATAATTATTTCAATTAAACATGTACATTATTTATGATATTATTTCAATATAATTCTTTATTCTTCCATGATGATCATCATTCTTTAAAAAATGAAATGTAAATTAATAAAATTAATAAACACACCAATCCTTAATTCCACCCTCTCTATCTAGCTAGTAGTACTTCATGTAAAAAAAAAATTATATATAGCCATTTTAGAAAAATCAACATATATTGTTTTAAAAAAATAACTATCTTAACTAATTTTCTTAATCTTTCAAAAATTAATTATTTAACTTTTATATTAAGGTTTACAGGGAGGGAGTATGCGTGTCTCCAGTCTAAATAAAAATAACACTTTGAATGCAGTTGGATATAAATCAAATAGGTATAGTCTAATACTGCTCCATTGTATTTGTTATCACTCTCTCTCTCTTTTTGGCCAACCTAACATTTATCACTATCAGAACTTATACCATAATGTCATCGCCCATTATGTCCAACTATTTATTATTTAAATTTTGTTTGGTTTGGAATTCTATGCTTACAGTTTGGTTAGAGCACGCAATAGCGATGTTAACATCCATATAAATTACAATATCAATATACAGACTTCTCTAGTTCTTAATGTAACATTCCAAAATTTGACTTATTTGATATAAATTGTAAATCATACTTTGGAAAGCCAATTACAAAATTTTGGATAAGTATAAATAAAACTTTGGGTCAAAAGTTGTTTTAGGGAATAATTTTATTTTTAAGAAAATTTGAAGAAAAATAAGTACAGTGTCCAAACCTTTATTAGAAGAATCATTCTACATATTAAAGGGTCAAATTTAAAGAAAAGTTACTTATTGAAGTATTTTATAGCATTTTGTATTCATTGGAAAAGGAAAGGAAAAAAAACAAGAAGAAGAAAAAGTGACGGCAAAAGGTGGAAGAAAAAGGAAGTAAAATAAAAGAAAAAAAAAAGGAGAGAAGAAGTGTCGGCAAAGTTGAAGGAAGAAGGAAAGAAGAAGGATAAGTAAAAAAAAAATAGAGAGAGAGAGAGACAAGATGGCTGCAAATAAAGAAAAGAAGGAAGGTACAAGGAGTAGGAAAGTCAAAAAGAGGAAAGAAAGGAAAGAGTGAGAGAGGTCGAGAGGGATGTCAGGAGGAGGGGGGTTATAAATACCCCATACCTCTCTTTCCTCTCGCCATTTGCATCCATAAGGGGAGAGGGAGGACGTGCATCTCTAAGTTTATTCTTTTCGGATAATTTAACTAACTAAAATCCCTTCTTTTTAACAAGTTTTTTTCATAAAAGTTGTTCTATATATTTTTATCTTTCTAATGATAGCAATTTTAGTTTGATTAGAGGAAATTTTTAAAGTTAGTATTTTAAGAAGTTTTGAGTTTTGATAATATAATACCACAGTAATGTAGAAGAACTTTAATAGATAATTTTAAATAGTTTGAAAGTTGGTCACTACAAATGTTGGTTTATTCCTATGAGCTATATAGGTACATGCATGTGTATCTGCGTATATATATATATATATGCAAATCTAGAATTGAGTACATATATATGCAAAAATCATTGGAAGCTGTTGTTTATAGAAAAATGAAGATGCTAAATAGTTGTTCTTTGCAAGGTTATAAAATGTATATGGGACATTAAAGATAATTTTTGTGCATGTGAGTATGTACAAATATGTCAACTAGTGCATGTGGTAATATTAAAGAATTTGAGTGAACTTTTAATAGGTCAAATAGTCTTGGTTGACTATAAAATTTGGTATACTCATGAGTTCTAAAATGAGTACTAAGATGCATTATTTGGATAAGTTACAAGTTACAAACCAATAAGGTTTGGTTCTGAAATATGGAAAATATGAAAAGTTGCTTAACAAACTGCAACTTTTGAGCATTTACTTAGAAATATTTATGGACTATATTTGGTGAATAGTAATGTTCATTGAAAGAATATATAGAGAGTTTCACATAGAAGTTTAAATTATTGTATTTGGAATTTTATGGAATAAGTTATGATTTTTCAAAATTATTAAAATAATAATAATAATTTAAAGGTCAAGAAAAGAAAAAAATCAACTAATGTAAATGGGTATAAATGAGATTAGGAGAGAAAGAGGAGCTAAATAAAGCTGGATAAGTGTATAATTAACGCAATATTATACGTATATGTCTTAGGATTTGACATTTGCTTAAGTACCCCGAGGAGGATCGGAAAAGTGGATACTAAAGAAGGTAAAGGTAAATAAAGGAATACAAGTAGAAACCCTTTTTATCTTATTCTTATGTATTTAATTATACATGATTGTATGTGCCATGTGATGTGTCGTAAATTATTGCCGTATGATGTTAAGGTTAATCCTCGTGCCATAAATTATTGCCGCATGATGTTGAGGTTAATCATCGTTATTGCCGTATGATGTTGAGGTGAGACCTCATGATGTGCACCATTACCATATATATCGTATGAACATGTGGCTTATTTGTATATGATTATGAATTTTATATATAACTACATGATAAACTGTGGTTTCTACGGGGATTTTCGAATCTCACACCCCCTTTCCAACAAAAATACAGTAGAGGCGGGTAGCTCAAAAGGTAAGGAATTGGTGACAAGAGAAGCATAGAATGTAGATAAAAGAATCCCTTTACATATATTTTGGTTTAATCAGAAGTTTAATGTTTTATTGGATGACTTAGATGGGTATGTATATATGATTATATAAATTATGTATACATTAATCCGAGACAGAAGATAGACATGAGGAGAACGGGTTACGAGGGAAAAACTATTTCTAAGCTATCAATAAAGAGTGATGAACCCATGATCAAACCTGGCACATTAGATTTAATTGGAAAAAATTAACTTTATATAAAGGTTATTTTAAAAATTTCAAAATTTTTCAGAAAAGCCTAATATGAAGAAAGTAGGTAAAAGACTGTTGTACAAAAACAGAATTTACACGCTTAGAATAGTTGCGCCTAATAATTATGAAGTCTAGATTGGCCTGAGTTATATAAAAGGGTGTGACACCTAACATAGGATCTAATATGTGATTTGATCTTCATAAAGTATAAGACATATTTCCTTTATTTGTCATTCTTTCCAAAATTATCACTATCAATGCTGCCTCAACAATAATCACATAGAGAGTGGTGTAAAAAATTAAATGAATTTTTCCTTGACACTCAACAGTAATCAAATAATCGAATTTTTGTTTTTCCATAAAAAAGGATGGTTTATTTAAGGGTCAAAATTATCACTATCACTGTCAAAGCTCCCTAAAAAATTATTCATTTTTTCCTCTTATGATAATTAAAAAAAATCAGACTGTGAAAGCATAACAATAACCACACATCTCTGGTAGATTACAGACAGTTTTGGTTCGATAATATAATAAAAAAAATTCTGGATGAGATTGAATCCAAATCACAAGATAGATTCATCTTATAATTTACCCGTCTAGTTCTATTCATAAGGAAGGGAGAAAATGAATTTTTTGGTTATATTCACAAGGTTTTAGGAGAAATTCTTTATAGAAATGCACAACAGTTTTACACTTTATTTATTATTATGTTATTGTTGAATTTATTCTCATGTGGTACAATGTTTATTAAATAAAAATAAAGTTAAAAATCATTAAATTTTAAAGTAGAGTTAATTAAATTTAAAATTTCTCTAATATATATATATAAAACAATAGAATCAGGAGACTACTTTAAGTGAGAAAATTGGACCATATGCTCTCGTGAAGCACTCTACGAAATGTATGCTTAGATTCAAATGAAATAGCGTTGCTGACAAGGACCACATAAATTTGATCCCAAGAAAGTTTGAAATGATCAAACTTTGAGTTAAGTCAATTTGTTTTTTTTTGGTGATATAAGTCAATTTGTTTTGTTAGCCTCTAAGTAGTGCATTTATCAAAACAACTTAATTTAATAAAAATAGTAGAATGGTTAGTGAGTTAGATCGGGGTAAAATTGTGGATCATACTTGTAACATCCTAAGGATTTGTCTCTGTTTAGCCGCCCGTAGGCACAGGGTTTTGTCCTTTTGGGGTCCCATAGTCACTCAAAAGGCGCCTAGGATGTTAAAGGCCACACCTTGACTACATATATGGCCTTCACTTTGGACAAATCTAACCGATGTGGAACTTGAGCGCACCCTACCTACTGCGTCTCCCTTCCCCCTTCACCCACTACGGGGTCCCTCAGGGTGTTAGGTCCCTAGTAGCGCTTGGTCTGACACTCTCCCCACCAACGGAAAGAGCCGTCCTCGGCTCTGATACCATATTGTGACATCCCAGAGCCCTTCCTTGTAGATATTGTCCCTATTGCAAATAGAGCAAGGTTTTATTTCCCTGGGTTTCTACAATAACCCAGAAAACGCGTCTATAAGGGGAAGGTATCTACATCCTTATAAGGCGTGTTTCATTCCCCTTCCCAATCGATGTGGGACTTTACATCCACCCCCCATAGGGGTCCAGCGTCCTCGCTGGCACACCGACCGGAGGCCTGACTCTGATACAATATGGTATCAGAGCCGAGGACGGCTCTTTCCGTTGGTGGGAAGAGTGTTACACCAAGCGCTACTAGGGACCTAACACCCTGAGGGACCCCATAGTGGGTGAAGGGGGAAGGGAGACGCAATAGGCAGGGTGCGCTCAAGTCGCACATCGGTTAGACTCGTCCAAAGTGAAGGCCATATATGTAGTCAAGGTTTGGCCTTTAACATCTAAGATGCCTTTTGAGTGACTATGGGATCCCAAAAGGACAAAACCCTATGTCTACGGTCAGCTAAACGGAGACAAAACTTCAGGATATTACAATACTAATCATATCAAAACAATATAATTTAATAAATATAATCATATTTGATTATGATCAAGTTAATATAATACTAATATTTAAATAAAATGATTGCACAAGACAATGTTTTGATACATATGTATTTCATGAAATTGTTTGATTGTAACAATAACAAAATACAATATTGAGAATATGTATTTATTCTTACAATATTTCAAAAACTACAAAGTAACAAAATAATAAAACAGTAAAATATAATCACTCATAGTTAATGATAGTCTGATTTTGGTAATTCAAAAAACAAAAATAAGAAATCCTCAAAATAGTGACAAACAAAAACAATAGATCCACTTAAAGGTAATATCTTAATCCATTAAAACTAGAAATAAAAATTTAGAATATTGTAATAATGGCAAATTCAAGCTGAGTTTCCTTGTCTAATAATGGAAATTACAAAACTAAAACCAATCAAACAATAATATCAAGATACAATATTCAAAATTCCTGTTAGAAGCAATGACGTTTTAATAAGCATATCCGTAAAAGCCACATGCTCACATGACAGTATGATACATGTTGAAAACACATTTTAAGAGTAACTAGGATTACTTGTTATATAAGTGACAATAATCAATCTGCAACAGAATAGTTGAAAGCTTGTATAAATGTCTCCAGCCTATACACTAGAGAGTATCAGTATATGACATCATCATTCTATTTATAAATCCCCAGTCATGATTATTTGATATTATAACAGAACTAGTCAAGGCTCTTCAATTAGCTATTTATGTTTTTCTGTTGGAGCACTCAAGGGTGACAAAGTGCAAAGCTCAAAATAATACAAGTAAGAGAGTTTATAATAATATGAACAAAAACAGTAGTACATGCAGTTTCTTACCTGTCATTAGCCAGATTCCAAGCTTCTTGCCTTAATTCTTCAGGAGTTTCAAGATTTGCAAGGTAATGTGATATGAATTTATGATGATGTTCAACATGACAAATAAATATGCATATAAACATTAACAGAAGTCTAAATGCTCTATTAGTAATTCTTCCAAGCTTCTTGCCTTAATTCTTCTAACCTTGGAATACAAGTCTAAATGCTCTATTGGTAATTTCTCCCTCCTGCATTCCATTCTGTGAAAAACAATAATTACTTGTCTTGCTTTTGTAGGACTTTCTTCCAGTTTTGAGGCAAGCCATACGCAGCTTGCAGCAACTTTCTAGAAAAACAGCCCATCAGATGCCATTGAAAAATAGTAAAAATTATCAATGATGAAGATAATAACAGGCATTGGTACACTGAGTAACTAAAGATTTTAAAGAATTTTCTTTAAGTACTGGATTAAAATACAAGAGGAAAACCAGTTATGATCACTTTAAATCAACTAGTTACTCCGAATATCAGAACTTGAATATGTAGAGATAGAAAAACAACAAAGACCCGTTTTAACTATTTTCAGTTTTGATAATAGTTCAGAACTTAAAACAAGAGAAACGAGGGGAAATAGAGTATATCTTATTATACGATAATCACCTTCACGTTGAACCGCCCAAATGACTTCTTACAGTAAAAACGATGAAACAGAACCTGCCTAGTGCCCATGACTGCTTGCGGTCTGCCACAAAATTAAGGAACGAAATTGAATTCTAAACTAAGTGGATATAAGCTTACACAGACATCACTATGAAGAACTGAGTACCAAGAAAAGGATACATCCGAAGCAAAATGCCACTTTCTTGGATGAGATGACAATTATAGATTCTAATGGCGGTCTCAGTGGCTTCACCTATGCCATCTTTCCGGGAAGGTGAATTCTTCAGCCGCTCATCAGTGAGGTAGAATGTGTCAATTCTAGTGTAGATCATGTTTAATACCTGCCTACATTCAACAAAACCGAATCAATTAAGGAAAAATATACAAGATTCAGCAAATATAACATTCAAATCAGATTTCAACAACTCCGGATTAAAAAAAAAAAAAAAGCAGGATCAAATAAGATTTCAACTCGTTAGTGCTTGTAACATCAAGCTGTTAGCGCATGCCCCTTTGATTCAAAAAAGAAATCATAAAAAACGGAAGCCTCGGTCGGTCTGAAAATGGCGAGCTCGAGGTGAAGAAGAAATGAAACGCAATATGAGAGGGAGAGGCTTCCCTGTTTCTGTTTATCACGGATTCACGGGGCTGTGAGCTTGAGGTACCCCTCACGTGATCATCTTTCCTTTTCAATAAAAGGGGCCACGTGCCCCTTTCATCAAATTATATTTCATTATTTTTATGTTATTCTCTATCTATTACTTTTTTTTTCTCCTTTTCTTTTTTAATAATAAATAATAAATATTATTAGTTTATTTTTTAATACAATACTTGGGGAGTTATTAATCCTTACTTTTCTTTTGACAAAAAAAATGGATATTTATATCTTGTGGGATTAAGTTGTAACCAAATTATAAAATATTAAAACTAGTGGATTATAATTAATGTTTATTTGTGAGAAGTGTGTTAGTCATGATCCAGAAATACAATGGCCCATTAGAAAGAATTGGACTAAAAGCTCAATAAAATGGCCTCCAATGATCATCGAGCGCTTAAGTTGATTGGTAGGGGTCATCCTAACTTAATCACAGATTTCGTGTTCGAGCCGTGGGAATGCAGCAGCGTTAGGTGGTAGCTCACCTTCCCAAAGGGGAACCCACACAAGGGGTGAACGGATTAGTCTGGATCCGTGGTTGGTCCAGGACATTGTGCGTAAGCCAAAAAAAAAAGGCCTCCAATGTGTGGGATCCGTATAGGATTGGAGATGGGAATATAAGCAAAAAGGAAAGAAGTGTAGAGGCATCAAAAAATTTTGTGAACTGTCTTTCCCTCTTATCTCTCCGATTATCTTCTTTGCTTCTTCTATTTTGTAACTTCTTCTTGCCGTAATTTGCTCAGTAACCGAACAAGTGGTATAAATATATATATATGCAGTGAACTTTCCCCCACAGTTCTCCTTTATTTGTTATCTTGCTTTTGGTAAGATCATTACAAGCGTCTAGGTCCGACGCGGAGGAGCTAAAACGATGAGACGCAGAGTTCATGAAGGTAGATGTGGAGGACATGTTATTTCATATGGTAATAACTTCAAACTGTAGCCGATCTGTTGAACTGCTGGACTACCAAAGAGATTCGAAGCATCTTCCATTTGGAGAATGACTTCACTCCTGATGAAGAACAAGAGCGACTTCGTACACATCTTAATTGTTCCTTTGATTAATCAGCCATCAAACTTGTTCTGTATTGTGTTTCTTGTTTTCCTATGGGGCGTTTTGAGTTTTTTAGTTCATAGTTCTGAATTTTCAATAATAGATTAATGGGAAAATTAATCTTTTGATCATTTATAACTCAGTCTTCCAATTATGATTCGATGCGATTCAATTCTTAAAATTTCAACTCATTTTGATCTTTTTCAGCCTGTTTCTTCTTTTGCCCCTCTTATCTCTCCATCTTCTCCTGTCCATTCTTTTCTTGGTGAAGTGGAGCCGAGTTGGAACCAATTGTATTTATTATTATTGGCACATAGAATGACTCAGTATGAGGTGTAGCTAAGAAAGACAATAATATATAAAATGAAAAAGATAAGAAACTAAGTTATGAGTTAAAATTTTATTTATTGAGTCACACCAAATCATAGTTGGGGGACTAAATTATGAGTGAATCAAATAGTTAAATAATTAAAGATTAATTTTTCCTAGATTTATATACATTTATTTGTTTTTAATAAATTTGATAAGTATTATATCAGATGGAATTTTTTGGTAAAAAAAATATCATACAAAATTTTTCTTTAATTGTTTTAGTATTATTAGCTTTCGTGCGTATGAATTTATTTATTTATTTATTTATTTTGTTGCCAGAATCGTGCGTATGAATTTAATACCTCAATTCGTTTGAATCAAGGATTAAGTTTTTATTGACACGCGCGCGCGCACACCAATTTAATAAAATTAGAAAAATCCATCAGTATAACAATAAACCATGTTCCGGTAAAAAAACGATAACCCGTGTTCAAATGTTTTAATATATATATTGATGTTTAAAAATTTGTCAAACAGAATTAATTTATCTAAAAATTAAGCATTAGTGAAATATAATAAATTTTAAACAATAAATATTATATTTTATGTAAATAATATGTTTTCAGAAAATTTTAATTTTAAGGAAAAAATAATTCATTTAAGCTTGTGTAATGTATTTTTAATGAAATTAGAATAAATAAATTTTAATGATAAAATTTTAAAAACTCTAGTAACAGGAATTTGTAACAGATAAATCATGAATAAAGGATGGGCTACTAAAAAAACCTTAATCAAATACAGATTTGGATAGTGTTTATATCTTAATTAGCTAGTTATAATCAGTTTAAACCAATTTTAAATCAATTACTAAATCTGGAGTTTTTATCCATAAACCAAAACTGATTTTTAAATTACAAAATTGCATAGAATTACTCCAAGTCAAAGTCTACTTATATAATTATAATAAAAAATAGATTGATAAACTATATTAAGTAAATTTCTAGTTGAAAAAAAATTAAAAAATAATACGAATATCATGTTTAGTTACAATTTCAAAAATATTTACTATTTGATAATTTTTAAATTATGTAATGTTTAGCATCTCTTTAATATAATATTTTTATATTATGAATTTTATTATTTAATATAATCATTCAGTTACAAAATCAACATTTCAATTAGATGGTCTAGCATTTTCTATTAAATTGAACTAACGAGGTTAAAAGTCCACTTTTTAAAATTATTGAGATTAAATTAAGGTTTAATGTAAATTTAGATCATCATACTCATACTTTAACCTGATAATAGAATTGATGAATTAAGGTTCGAATCCCAGTTAAAAAAATATTCATATTTAGTATCGGATAATATTTTAAACCGAAATAACTAATACTTATACTAGTGAACTCCGAAACAAAACGTGAATGATAATGGCCAGACCTTCGCCAAAGTCGTTTTATGTAAACCAAGAGCCTTCACATACCAATCTCAATACGTTTATTTTTACATATAATTTTTAAGAACAATTACCCAAACAATTTTTTATCTTTTGTTTTCAAAACAATTTTACATAACTGTTTTAAAAACAAAAAAAAATGAAAACAAAAACAATCATACCCTTATTTTCTTTTGATGAACACCCTTCTTTTTCCCTAAGACAATATCACAATGAGGAATTGACCATCTTCTTTCTTTGCATTAGACCAGCTTCTTTCAAATCCTTCATTCGTTCAAAAATCTCTTTTCACCTTCATGACTCTCCATTAATCTCTTTATCACTTCTTTAATTTTGAAAATGTAAAAACATAAAAAGAGGAAATAATCTAAATTCTTTATAGGCTAAAGTATACATTTAATCCTTTAAGTTTACATCAAGTTTCAGTTGGTTCCTTAAATTTAAAAAGTGCACTTTTTGTCCCTTATCGTTAACATCGTTAGTATTACTTAATAGAAAATGTTAATTCAATCACCATTTTTGCAATTAAATGATGTTACAATGTATTTAAATATTGATTATTTAATATATTTATTTTTATATTTTAAAATTTTAATAATATTTTATCAGTATTTAATTGCAAAATTATCATTTAAATTGGTTGAGTCACTATTTTCTATTAGTTAAAACTAACGGTGTTAATATTAAAGGACTGAAAGTGTACTTTTTAAACTTAAGGGATTAAACTGAAACTTGAGGTAAACTTAAAAGACTAAACGTATACTTTAGTCTTCCTTGTATTGATATGTACATAAAGATGATCTACACGAATGAGGAGCCTATATATTTATATCTATTTAATACTATTAATTCACTAATTCTTAATTGATTGCCTAATCCCTAATTTGTTTCCTAATTATATACATAATCCCTAATTATTGGATTATAACACTCCCTTTCAAGTTTGAACATATATGTCAATCATGTATAATTTGTTACAAAAATATTCCACATATGTCCCACTCAGTGCTTTTGTCAATACATCACCTAGTTGGCCATTGATCGCATGTCAATCATGCCCAACTTGTTACAAAGTTATTTCACCTGTGTCCCACTCAATGCTTTCATCAAGAGATCATCTAGTTTGTCATTTGATTGCACATACCCTATCTTCTTGATCTTGTAAAAAATGAAATAACAATATATTTCAATGTGTTTTGTGTGCCCATTGCATTAGTGCAGGTTCTTTCAAATCCTTCATTCGTTCAAAAATCTCTATTCACCTTCTTCGCTCTAAATTAATCTCTTTATCACTTCTTTAATTTCTTCCCCCTGCACTATTCCTTTGTTCTTGTTAACCTTAGGCCTTACTGCCACTTTCAGAACATCATTTTGATTTTAGGAACATCATTGAGGTAGTTCAAAGAGAGCCAAGCGATCAAGGGAATGATGCAGATGATATAAAATCCGGATGAATGATATATATATATATCGTAGTACTTTAGAATGCTCCATTGATTAATCAAGCTTCTCACTTGCTCAGTTTTCAGCTCCATTTATGTCACACCCCTTTTTAAGGACAATGTGATAGAATAGGATTTTCCAAAAAATTTAGAAAAATTTTAAAACAACTTCTAGATAAAGTAGTTATTCCCATTTTAAATTCAAAAGGCCAGGTTTGATCCTGGTTTCAAACTCTATAGCTGTAGTTTGAAAATAATTTCCTTTTAAAACTATTCTCTAACATCATTTACTTCAAAAGAAATCATTTAAAGACTATTGGTTATCCATTGCAGTTAACCCTTACCTTGCATCTGTGAGGAGACATTTCCCCTCACAACCACCACCTGTTCACCTCCTATCATATACACTATTTACATAGTTAATTATACAACCATAAGTCACCCAGGCTTATATCAAAATAACATTCTTACTCACTGAATTCAAAACCAAACTTAACATGGAAAAAGGAGAAATGGGTTTTTCTTTTATCTTCATTGCATCATCCAACCTTCCCACCATCTAAATTTCCCTGTTCACCAACTCCTTACCGTTTGTGCTACCCGCCTTAGCTGTAATTATTGGAAAAGGAGGGTGAGATTCGAAAATATCAGAAACCACAGTTATCAAATAATTATATATATAATTAACAATCATAAAAAAACAAGCCACATGTTCATATGGATATCATTTCACATAACACCCTACACCTTCGGAGGGTTCACATAATACCCCTACACCTTCGGAGGGGGCCCAAAGGAAGCTATCCTTTAGGACTTTAACATATCACCTCTACACCTTTGGAGGGGGCCCAAGAAAAAACATTCCCAAGGGACTTACAGATCACCCCTACACCTTCGGAGGGGGCGCAGGGAAAACATTTCCAAGGGACTTCATCACATCACGTATAATAACTATGGCACAAACAAGCATGTAGAATTAAATACATAAGAATAAGATAAAAAGGGTTTCTACCTGTCTCCCTTCATTTACCTTTACCTCCTTCGGCAAGTCTATCTTCCAATCTTCCTTCGGGTGCTAAGGCAAATATCCAATCCTAAAAATATTCACGTATAACATTTCATTAACTATACGCTTATCGAGCTCATCTTTCTTTTCTAACCCTATTTCTACCCCTTTACATTATTTTCTTAATCATTTATCCAACTTAACGAAAAAGAAAGGGACAATAATTAATTTAAATCTTTCTCAGTTATTTAGCATAGGGTCTTTCTTTATTGGAAGACACTAAGACTCTGCAGAGAGAGATAATAAAAAATCATTAAAACCCATTCATCAATCATAAAATACTAATAATCAATCATAAAAAAAACTATGTTTGTAGTAAAAAAAAAAGGAAAGGAAGAAACACCATCTAGTTCTTCCCTTTATCACTAAATATTAATAAAAACAGTAAACAAAAAAAATGAGAAATTGCATTAAGGTCCTATACAAAAAAATTAATATAAAAAATGTCTCAAAGGTTGTTACTGATAACTCATTCACTTGTCAATTGTACTCATTTACTTGTTATTAAAAACCTTTTGAGACTTTTTTAATATTAATTTTTTTGCGTGAGACCTTAACATAACTTTTTTAAAAAAGTAAAGGAAGTATATAAATTTTATTTTTTTTTTTAAAAAAAAAGCAAAGAAAGGCTATAAATTTTTTTTTTTTTAAAAAAACAATACATGACCTGGTCAACCTAGGCTCTGGTCCAACAGTGAACCAGACTGGACCATGGACCAGTTCGCCGATTCACCGGCCGTTCGGTCTAGTTTTTTGTTCCCTGGTTATTTGATTACTTTAATCTTTCTTAATTTCCATCTTTTATTTTAATGGTTGTACGTTTACTTTCATTCTTAATTTTCTGTATTGTGTACTACATTTAACTATTTCTGAAATTGTTAAGAATTATAAAGATATATATTTAGAATAGTAAACAAAAAAGAATATACTTTCTGATTAAATGAATACTTTTTAATAAGGCCCATAACAGTTAGTTTGACTTAGACCTGAACTCACCCTATGCCTTTTTTTTTTTATCCTTTCCTCAAATTTCTTTATTTTTTAATTATTTTTATACGAATTTATGCAGTATTTGATACATACGCGCACAGCATTTTAAAATTAATCATGTTTATTGTGGGATATTATTAATTAATTGATTAATTCTAAAGGTTACGGTGCATGGAAGTTTCTGCATGGAAACGTTAAATATTCAAAAGTTTTCTAAAGAGTAATAACACCTCAAAAGTATTTAAAACATGGCAATTATATCTTTTTTTGACATGCATAACTTCCTCATAGATACAAATTGACTTGATTTATGTATATTCTATCAATTTCGAATTTACTTGTGTGAATTATGTGGTTGTGTGTCCATGAGTGTGCTCTTCAACTCTCACCTCCAAATTCTTTGTTTTTTTCTTTTTAATTATTCCATTATGGTGCCTTCTCAATGTGATTTCTTCAATTCCATAAAAGGAAGCTATATCTATTTAATTATGTTAATTATATCATAATAGAGAAAGAGTTAAGTATATACAAAGTAAGAAAAGCAATAGAGATCGATCATAAACTCACCTAAAGCTTGAGATCTCAAATTCCAGCCAAGATGATGATCAGCGGTCTGAGTACTCTAGTAACGTGAAGAAGTGTTTTATATTGGGAATTGGTGTTAGGCGGCAGAGAAAATTATTTTTTCAGTTCTATTCACAAGGTACAAGGAGACATTTTTTTATATAAAGGTATAATAATTTTACACTTCATTTATTATTATATTATTGTTGAGTTGTTTTCATGTAATGTAATGTATATTATATTGAAATAAAGTTGAAAGTTTGTTAAATTTTAAAGTAGGTTAATGAAGTTTAAATTTTTTTAATCCGTATAAACATGCTGAAAATAACTTATAAATATAATTAAAAGAATACTTTAATAATTAGTGAGAAAATTGGAAGATATGTTCTTGTGAAATGATGTGCCAAATGTATGCTTAGATTAAAATGTCCATTTGGATTGGCTGTGGAGAAGTGATTTTGCTCAATAAATATGTTAATGGATTTTTATCTCACAAAGTTAAAAAAAACAAAGAAAGAAAGAAGAAAAAACCATGTGTATTTTATGTTGATCAAAACAGCTACTAAATGAAGTAGCTAAGCCCCCTATAAATTTGATCCCAACAAAGTTTGAAATGATCAACCTCAAACTTCGAGTCAAGTCCATTAACTTGTCTGTCTCGTGTTTTTATAACGAAGTTATTGTCCTCATCTACCCCCAAGCCGGCCTTTGATATCATTGGTCCTTGTTACTCCTCTATTTTACAAATATTTTATTTGATTTTATTTCATTAAATTTTTCATGTGAATGTACAATTTTACCTTTCATTTATTGAGTATTGACTTTACTGCAAAGTATTAAAGGTTAGATTAAACTTTGAATCAGTTGAGATAGTAAGTTAAGGTTCAATGAATTAGATTGGAATAAACTTATGGGTTAGAATGATCATGTCAAACAATATAATTTAATAAAAATATTTATATTTAATTATGAACAAGTTGATATAATACTAATATTTAAATAAAAATAATTACTCAAGATATAATGTTTTGATACATAGATACCTCACAGAATTATTTAATTATAACAATAAAAAAAATACAAAATTGAGAATATATAGTTATTCATACAATCATTTCAAAATGTACACAGTGACAAAATAATAAAATGTTAAAACATAGTCCCTAATAGTTATCCCCCCCCTTAATTTTCCATCATTTCTTTGAATAGTTGTGCGTTTACTTTCATTCTTAATTTTCTTTATTGTGTACTATATTTAGCTATTTCCGAAATTGTTAGGAATTATAAAGATATATACTTAGAATAGTAAAAAAAAAGAATACACTTCGGATTCAATAAATAATTTTTAATGATGCCAATAACAATTAGGTTGACTTAAACCTGGAGTCACCCTACACTGTTTATTTTATTTTTCATCCCTTCCTGTAATTTCTTTGTTTGTTAATTATCTTAATATGAATTTATGCAGTATTTGATACGCTCACACCATTTTAAGTTTATATTACAATAATCTAATCATTAATCGTGTTTACTGTTCCATATTATTAATTCATTGATTAACTTTAAGGGTTAAGGTGCATGGATGTTTTTGCATTGAAGTGCTAGATATCTGAAAGCTTTTTAAAGAGTAATAACACCCCATAAGTGTTAAAAACATAGAAATATTACCTCACATGCATTCTGAAATGTGAATTTTGATTGTTAACTCATACATATCAACTCATCACTCTCTCTCCGCCAATGCCTTCCTTTCCCCTTTCCCTCCTCTTTCTTTCTTCGGATGAACATGGGCTAACTTGTAAAAACTCGTGATTTTGCATTTTTTTTCAGCCATGAACCTGGCTAGCTAACTGAATTAGAATTAATGACTAACAGAAACTTTAATTCCGTATAAGAATTGCTAGGAATAATCTCTCCCAACGAATCATTGTTTCAATTCAACATGTACATTATTTATGATATCATTTCAACATAATTATGTTCTCTTCCATGATGATCATCATTCTTTAAAAAATGAAATGTAAATTAGTAAAATTAATATACGCGCCACTCCTTTATTCCACCCTCTCTATCTTGCTAGTAGTATTTCATGCAACAAAAATTTATATATAGTCATTTTAGAAAAATCAACATAGATTGTTTAAAAAAAATATTTAACTTAACTAATTTTCTTAATCTTTACAAAATTAATTGTTTAACTTTTATGTCAAGGTTTAGAGGGAGTATGCGTGTATCCAATCTACATAAAAATAACATTTTGAATGCAGTTGCAGTTGGATATAAAGCAAATAGGTATAGTCTAATACCTTTTTTTTTTTTTTTGCGAGAAGGTATAGTCTAATACTGCTATATTATATTTGCTATCACTATCTCTCCGTTTTTTTTTTGGGCAACCTAACATTTATCACTATCAGAAATTATGCCATAATGTCATCGTCAATTGCACTATCAATATGTATACTACCATGGTTCCTAACCTGTGATTTGATCTTTGTTTTAAATATAAGATATATTTCTCTTATTTGTCATTCTTTCCAAAATTATTACTATCAACGCTCCCTCAAAAATTATTCATTTTTGCCTCTTATGATAATTATTTTTTGAAAAAAAAAATCAGACTGTTGGAAGCATAACGATGACCAC
>QFDD01000916.1:0-21925 GCA_006871305.1 Vachellia collinsii
GCTTAGCTTTCAATTTCTGACAATGCATAGCATACAAAAGTTTACAGAAATACAAACAAACATTCTGGTTTTCTTTGATACTTTTGCATTTGCACCTTTGCACAACATTTTGCTTTTATCCTTATCTGATCCTAAGCACTTAGGCAATTGCTGCAAGGTTTTAAACTATTTATGCATAGCTATCAACATTTGGCCAGGTAACTTGGTGAGTTTTTGAGTTTGTTTAGGGAGAGCAGCTCCAGTATCACTTAAGTCGTGATGTACCATCATCCTAGTCACGACCTACATCATTTCCTCTCCAGGGACTGCTCTTGGTACATTGTTGGTCACGACCTGTAACCCTAAGTCGTGACCTAAGTGCTCTATGTCAACCAAAATTTTCTAAGTGTTCATTTTTTCTTTCCAGGTGTCCTCGGTACACTTTTAGTCACGACCTAAAATACATAAGTCACAACCTGAGTGAACTCTATCACCAAAGTTCATTTTAACTGTCCAAGATTGCATTCATCTTGCCTCTGCATATACGTTTGAGAGTGTGCAACACTTACTACACCTCAAACTCTCTTATCACTATTAGAATTCATTGAGTTTGCATTCAGCTTGATTCAAATGCGTGGTACATATCTGTTTTGGCTACAATTTTCTAGAACCCTACCTTGCATAATTTTTAAAGCGCTTGTATACAGAGAGGGCGTAGAGGTAGAAGAGTGAGAGAAACATATCACCTCAACACACCCACTCCGCATAACCTTCCCCATTGATCAAGTGAGAGTGAGGAAGTAGAAGTAGAAATCATGGCTGAAATACCTCTACCTGTTGGTCCTGGGAATCATAATGGAAATCATAATAGACCTAATAATGAGAATGGTCATGAAGACCAAGGAGAGAACAATGGACAAAATAGAATTAATGAACTACCTAGGGGTAGGACTATTAAAGAGTTAACGCAGTTTGATGGTAATTTTGATCCTATGCCTGGTGTTTTACCCTAGTTTTAATGCTGATTTTGAAATAAAGGGTCAATTGATACACTCATTACCTTAATTTCATGGACTTGTAGGTGAAAATCCTTATCTCCACCTCTGAACGTTATACATGCAGTGCATGCCCATGAAACCTGTAGGAACTAATATTGACGATGTAATGTGGAAAGTGTTTCATCTCTCTCTGGAAGTGAAGGCTAAAGAATGGTACATGAATCTACCACTTTAGATTGACAGTGCTTACAAATCATGGACCAGCTTAAAGAAAGCCTTCTTGGACAAGTACTTTCCATCCACCAAGATTTCAACTGCCTGCAAGGAGATATCGACTGCAAAGCAGGAATTGTATGAATCATTTTTTGAGTACTGGAGTCAATACCAAGAAATGCTCACTAGATGCCCTAATCATCAAATCCTAGAGCAGCATTTAGTCTAGTATTTCTACAACAATCTTCTAACTTATGATGCTTAAGTTTTGGATGTTGCTGCTAATGTTTCAGTGGAAAATATGGAGCCTAGGGCTAAATGGAAATTGATTAGAACTTTTGCCTTAAACTGACAGCATGCAAACCCTAGGGAGCTCAAGGATCATAAAGCTGAAAGAGACCCATTACTAGTAAAGCTCGCTTAAGATATGTCCAGATTAACAAGCACAGTGGAAAGTTTGTGACCCATGAAGCATTAGTCTCCAGCCATGGTGGCTTCTACTTATGGGGATTGTAATTGTCCTATGCATCTCACAGAGCACTGCCTTGAACTGGTTGAAGATGTCAATGCTTTATACCAAGGATGAGATGGACAGTCTCACAAAGAGACCCTTACTCCAACACTTACAACCCAGGGTGGAGAGATCACCCAAACTTCAAGTGGAGTGGGGGATCCAACAAGCCCAATCAATACCAAGGTAGGCAAGGAAATCAATTTCAGCATGCTGGCACCTCATCAAGTGGTTATCAAAACCACTCACGAGCTGCAGTGCCTACACTAAACACTAGCATGTCCTCCCAACAGCCACCAAGGATGGATGAGACTTCGCAGCTTTTGAAAAGCACGATGGCTCAAATGACTAACATTGAGGGGCGGACTAAAGAAAGTGATGATTGATTTGCCTCTATCACTGCCATTTTGCAAGGGATGCAAAAGGATAACTCAGATGTCAGCAAGAAAATGGAAGCTCTTACACTCAAGAACAGTGAGATTATTAGCCACTTGACGCAGCTTTCTAACACTGCCACCGATATGCAATCCAAGATGGGGGGCAGTATTCCTCTAACACAATGATAAATCCCAAATCCCTTAATGCTGTCACCCTGAGAAGTGTGATGATAGTTCATTTTGAGGATGAAAGAAGTGCAAACACTAAATCTCAGTTATCAATGACTAGCCCTCCACTCTCCCCAATCAGATTAGGGAAATTTGAAAGCTCCAAGCAAGAGGAGATCATGCTGAAGAGAAGAATGCAAGAGGAAGAAATCATTCAAGATGAAATCCACGTGCATGAACTTGAATCTGAAGAGAAAGCCCAAGAGGACGATAGCATAGCAGCAAGAGCAGCATATAAAGGAAAGCAAAGGGAAGAGAATGCAGAATCTAGCAAGTAGGGAACCTCAATGCCCGCAAGTAAGGAGGTAACTTTTAAGGATATTCCTTTACCCAAATCCTTCTTTTCTAGTAAAAAGAAATCTGACTCTGAGTTTGCAACTGAAACTTATAACTTGTTTAACAAACTTGAAATCATGTGCCTATGATTCAGTTTCTAAAACAGAATCTTAAATATGTTAAGCTGCTCAAAGAACTGTGGGATGACAAACAAAGATTTAGGCCCTTAGAAAAAATCCAAGTCCTTACCATTGTGTCCTCCCTCTTTAACGTAGAACTACCAATGAAATGCTAAGATCCAGGTTCTTACACCATCCCATGCACCATAGGGAAAGTTTACATAAGGGGGCATTGTTGGATCTAGGGGCTGCAATTAATGTCATGCCCTGGTTAGTTTATTCAGCCCTAGGTATCAAAGGTCTCAAGGACACCAGTGTGGTTCTTCAATTAACGGATCGGTCCCCAAGGGAATCATAGATGACATCCTAGTTCAGGTTAAGGACCTAGTGTTCCCTGCCGATTTCTATATGCTGGACATGTCTAATGAAGTAGTTAACGAAAGCACTCTTATCTTAGGGAGACCCTTTCTCCAAACCTCTAAGACTATCATAAGCATGAAACATAGTTGTATCACAATGGAGGTAGGGGAGCATGTGGTCACATTCAACATGAATGAGGCCACTCATTATCCCTTTGATAATGTTGTTTTTATGGGTTTGAATTCCATTGATTTAGCTGTAGAGAAAATTAGGGATGAGTATGAAATGAATATGCAAGATGCTTATCACATGAATTCACATAAATTGCTTGATGCCTCTTCTGAGCTTCTCGAGTCTTCGAAGCATGATTTATCGCTGAGTGCATATGATGCATATTTTGACTCCCTGCCATTTGTTTATTCATTTTCAAATTCTTGTGGCCATAGTGTGTCATGTGATAATCCTTTTGAAATTGACAGCATGCTTTCTGTACCTCAAGGATTTTCTTTTCCTCTTGATTTTGAATCATTGCCTACATGTGCAAATGACATTGCTTATAGCAAGGATATTCCAATTTGTTTTGCAGGGTGCCTGGGTGAGGAAAAGGCAATAAATTAAGCTGAGCTAGAAAACACAAGCACCACCTACTAAGAAGATCTCTCGGTACACTTTAGGTCATGACATGGAGTACAACAAATCGCGACATATGAAACCACATGCCAAGAAGACCTCTTGGTACACTTTGAGTCATGACATGGAGATCATAAGTAACGACCTAGGAACCCGATGCAGCATCTCAGCCTCAAACCATTCCTGCTGCAGTGGTCGATGATGTGGTTGAAGGGCCACCCTTTTCCCCTACCATTTCCATTCCCACACACTCTAAAATCACACCTCTTACCTTGCATTTCTTGAATGAACTAATATCCAAAGGTGATGCAGGTGTAAAGATATAATCACTCGTGGAAGTCGCTTTTGTGAATCAACATGAGACTGACGTAGCATCCCAAGGAGATGAAGCTGCTGAAGCAAATCAACACGATACGGACAAGTGCATACATCAAGAGTCTCCAAAGGGAAGTATCTCAAACTCCACTAATAGGTTAAGGTTGATTCACTCTATTGTCCAACCCTCCACCTTAGAACTTAAGGAATTACCCCCTAACTTGAAATATGCTTACCTAATTACTGAAAATCAACTGCCTGTTATAATTTCGAATTCTTTGTCTGAAAGTGAAGAGGCTAGTTTGCTGGGTGTCCTAAGGAAGAATAGGGAGGCTCTAGGGTGGCAATTGTAGGATATAAAGGGATTGGACCCCACTATGTGTACTCAAAAAATTTTGTTGACTAAGGACTCCAAACCTATTAAGCAAAGCTAGTGGAGGTTAAACCCTCTAATCTCTGATGTGGTTAGGAAGGAGGTTGACAAACTGCTGAGAGCCAAAAATATTTATGCCATTTCAAATAGCGAGTGGGTGTCACCGGTACAAGTAGTACCAAAGAAGAGTGGAATCACTGTGATTAAAAATGAGAGTAATGAACCGATCCCTACTTGGGTACAAAACTCTTGGTGAGTTTGTATAGACTACAGGAAATTAAACGATGCCACTAGAAAAGACCACTTTCCCTTGCCATTTATTGATCAAATCTTGAGAGGTTAGCAGGGAAAAGCCATTATTGTTTCATAGATGGGTATTTGAGGTACTTTTAGATTCCTATAGACCCTAGAGATCAGGACAAAACCACCTTCACTTGCCCGTTCGGTACCTATGCCTATAAGAGAATGCCATTAAGTCTTTGTACCCCTAGCACATTCCAGAGTTGCATGTTGTCGATATTTTCTGAATTCATTGAAAAATGCATGGATGTGTTTATGGATGATTTCACTATGTATGGCAATTCTTTTGATGATTGTCTAAAAAGCCTTGACAAGATTTTAGCACGATGCATTGAGAAAAAGCTGGTTTTAAACTATGAAAAGTGCCATTTCATGGTTGATCACGGCATTATGCTAGGACACTTGATTTCCCATAAGGGAATAGAGATTGAGCTAAAATTGAAGTGATATCTTCTCTACCCTACCCCACCAACTTGAAAGAATTAAGGTCCTTCCTCAGCCATGTGGGGTTTTATAGAAGATTCATTAAGGATTTCAGAAAAATAGCTCTATCTCTTTCAAAATTGTTGCAAAAAGATGTTGACTTCTATTTTGATTTTGTTTATGAGCATGCTTTCGATGAGTTGCAGAGTAAATTTATTTTGCCATCAATCTTGACCTCTCCCAATTGGGATTTGCCTTTTGAAATTTCTTGCGATGCTTCTAATCTGAGTGTGGGGGCAATGCTAGGTCAAAACGAGGGTACTCTTTCAAAAGTAATTTCTTATGCTTCCAAAACCCTTGACGCTGCTCAGAAAAATTACACAACTATTGAAAAGGAATTATTCGCAATTGTGTTTGCATTGGACAAATTTAGTCAATATCTCATAAATTCCAAAGTAATTGTGTACAAAGATCATACAGTAGTCAAATATCTCTTTCACAAACCTCAGTTGAAGCCAAAACTTTTGAGATGGATGCTATTGCTTCAAGAGTTTGATGTGGAGGTCAAGGACAGAGTTGGAAATGTCAACCATGTTGCTGATCATCTTAGTAGACTGCCACTTGATACTAGGGAAGTATTACCCTCTGATTCTATTTGTGATTCCTTCCCTGATCAATCTCTTTGTGCTTTATCCATTTCACAACCATGGTTTGCGCACTTAGTCAATTATCTTGTTACAAATCTAATTCCTTCATATTTGACCCCGTTTCAGGCACAAAAGCTTAGAATCGAGACTTCATACTACATTTGGGATGCACCACACCTGTGGAAAATCTGTTCAGACCAAGTGATAAGGAGGTGCATTCCCGAAGTTGAATCACAAGCTATATTGGAGGCTTGTCACAACACGATGTGTGGGGGTCATTTTGGAGCAAAGAAAACCACTAGGAAGGTCTTGGATGCTAGATTTTACAAGCCTACCCTCTTCAAAGATTCCTTTTCCCATTGTAGGGCATGTGATGTGTGTCAAAGATTTGGAGGGGTGAGTAAGCGACATGAGATTCCATAGCAGCCAATCCTTTTCTGTGAGATTTTTGATGCATGGGGAATTGACCTTATGGGACCCTTTCAACCTTCACATGGTTATACCAATATCCTTCTATGCGTAGATTACTTGTCTAGGTGGGTAGAGGCCATTCCAACCAGAAAGGATGATGTATCTACAGTCACCAAATTTCTGAAGTCTAATATCTTTAGTAGATTTGGTGTGCCAAAGATATTGATTAGTGATTAGGGCACCCACTTTTGCAACAAGCTCCTCAATAACTTGTTGGCAAAGTATGGTGTGTTCCATAGAGTCTCAACCCCCTATCATCCACAAACAAATGGATTAGCCGAAGTGTCAAACCGAGAAATCAAAAGAATCCTAGAACGGATTGTCAAACCTTTGAATAAGGACTGGAGTTTGAGGTTGGATGATGCTTTATGGGCCTATCGCACAGCCTTCAAGACCCTAATAGGAATGTCACCATATCGAATTATCTACGGAAAATCCTGTCACATCCCAATTGAGCTCAAGCATAAATCATATTAGGCCGTTAAGAGATATAATGCTAAATTGGAGGAAGCTGGACTAAATCACCTCCTTCAAATTCAAGAGGTAGAAGAATTGCGATTGGACGCTTACCACAGTTCTGACACCTATAAGTAGAAGGCCAATCTGATCCATGACTCCAATATCATGAGGAAGCAGTTTAAAGAAGGAGACCAAGTGTTAAGGTACCAGGCCCATTTCAGATTCAAAAAGGGAAAATTCAAGACAAGCTGGGATGGGCCCTACACAATGGTTAAAGTACATGATTTCGGAATGATAGAGCTAAGGGAAGAGGCCTCGAGCAAGATCTTCCAATGCAATGGTCATCTCCTCAAGCTCTATTCAGAACCAGTTGAGCTGGCTTGACACTAGGTCGTCCCTTTCCTTTCTCTTTTACACTTCACATGCTTTCCATCTTTTTCACATTGTTTTACATGTGATCATGCTTGAGTTTTCAAAGGGACGTACCAGTAGAGTAGATTTTAATTATTGTTGTTTGTGTTTTGTTTAATAAACTTCCCATGTTTTTCGTTGAGCCTGTTGTATTCATTCACTAGCACACACTCAATTGCATTATTTCATTTATCCATCTTGGCACCTCGTGCCCGGCATGTGACTGTGAGCTATATAGAGAATACTACTTTGAGTAGTGTATGAGGAAGAGGCAAGTCAAGGAAGGCCCCTGTCCCTCACTGGCTTCCCTCACCTTGTTCCTAGCCTTCTATTGCTTGAATTTGACTGTGTATTGAATTGCATAGATCTTGTGATGGTTTGTTAGGCATATTTGGTGAGCTAAGCAGTTTAGGAGTTTTGCCAGGGGTACTCATCAGGGCAATTAGACTAATGGCCTCGGTACCATTTTAGTTACGACATATTTCATTATGGTCACGACATTTAATGCTGACCATTTCACTTTCCTTTCTTGTATGTGGCGACTTATAGTGCATTTAGTCGCAACATGGGTCCTTATAAGTTGCGACATATAATGCTTTATGTCGCGACCTAAGTTTGTGTATCATATGCCCTAGGTCATTTATATTAGAAACAATCGACTCCTCACTTTATTCCTCCAGCCGTTGTGACTCCTCTCCTCCTTTCCCCCTCAACCGTTTCTCTCTTTCCCTCTTTCACTTAACCGTTACAGCCCTCCATCTCTTTCTTCCTCTCTATATATATCCAACCTCTTCCCCTCCCATTGCATTCCTCTAAGTCTCAAGCATGGGTGGCTTCTCTTGCTTCTCTCTTCCCTTGTGTTTCCCCTGTTTCTTCTTCTCCATTCTCACTCAAGGTATTTCTCTCTTTTCCCTTGCTATTTATTAGGTAGATTTGTCTTCTATTTTCTTAGTTTTGAATTAGGGGTGATGATTTACTATCAATGCTACTGTGATCTTTGATTGAACCCAGTCTTGAAAGCCTCATTTCTGCAATGGAATTGATTTGGCTATGAAACACCACTTTCCCACGAGCATGGCTGGTCTAAAACTCATTTTTTTCAAAGATTTTGTGATCAAGTCGCGACTAATTGTATGTAAGTCACGACATAAACCTCTGCAAAAGGCTCTCGGTACACTATAGGTCACAACCAGATTACCTTAAAGTCGTAACCTGTATTGACAGAAGAGGACTCTGTTTTCTTTTCATGGCCAAAGTCATTTTTCTTCTAAAAATTCAATCTTTCCATCACTGATCATGTAGCATTGATCTGCCAAATAGTCCCATAGGTTAGTTTTCTCATTTTGTTTTTCTGCCTCTTATTCAAGGTTTTTATTGTATTGCCTTGGTTGCTCTGTTCAATTCAGTTTGAGGGAAGATGGTGCGCACTAAGAACCTACGAGTCGAAAGTGGCTTAGAGGAAGAGCCCCCAATATATTTATCAGGGGCTGAGGTGGCGAAGAAATTTAGCAACCGAGGGGCGGTCCAAGAATGCTACTTTCTTGAGACCTGTCAGTTTGAGTTTTATCATAAGACTATCGATTTGGGACTTGGAAAACTCATGAAAAAACGGACGCAGGCAAACCTAACATTGGTTCATGAGTTCTACATGCACTGTACCACCATAGGTGCACTTGATATAAGCTATCGGAATTAGGTCATCACAATTGATGCCGCAAACATCCAACGCTTGTACAAATTGCCTGTGGTCGAGCGCTGCCAATTTCAACGCCTAAAGATCAATCTGGACCTTGTTCATTGGGACAAAGCGTTTGCAGTGATAGGCATTGAAAATGCAGGGTGGACTAGGAAGGGCGACAAACAGTTCTTTGAAAGAAAGTACATGAAGAGGAAGTGAAAGTTTGGCTCAACTTCATGACTTATAACATCCACCTGCTCGCTCACATTTCGAATGTTCCCGTAGAGGGGGCCCTGCTTTTGTACCTTCTCATGACCAGTCAACAGGTAGATGTGGTGATGATTGCTTGAGACCAAATGCTACACTGTGTTAACAGTGCTTGATCCTTGCTAGTGTTTCCTCATCTCATCACCGACCTATGTAGAGCCAAAAAAATTGTTAAGAAGACAAACCTAACTCTGGCCCCTGTTACTACAACAATGTTTACTGCCTCAAAACCCCCCTCTGAAGCTGCTGAATCAAGTAGGAGTAGGAGGAAAGGAAAGAGGCTGACTATGGAGGAACCAAAGGAAGACACTGAAGAGGCTAATACTGACATCACTCTCAGTTCCCTCAGCGAGTAGTTCACCATTCTGAGTGACCAGGTTATATCCTTGAACAAGCAAATGATGGCCAACAAGTGCAGGATACAGAGGTTCATGGACCCCTTGATGCTTTAAATGGCTCAAGTGAACTTTCCCCCAGGATTTGAAGCAACATTCTGGCAGCACTCCATCCCTTCCACTACTTTCTTTTAAGAGGGACCAGGTGAACCTTCAGTGGAAGGAGAGCCTGCAGGAGAAGGAGGGGATGCTAGAACAAGAGAAGAAGAGGTCGGACCTGAAGGTGGAGCAAGAGGTGAGGAGTGATTTTTGTTTTTTTTCTATTTTTCATTGTTGCTTTTAGTTGTAATTTACTTTATTTCTGAACTTGGATTTTATGGCTGCACTTTAACTGTTGTAACTTCTACTGGAATGCGAATAATTGTTTGGTTTGTTTCTCTTTACCTCCTTTGGTACTCTTTTGTTTTAATTCTCCTCTCTGATTCTTTATGTAGTGAGGACACTGCTATGTTTAAGTATGGGGGGTTAACTCTTGTGTTTCATTTTGTTTATTCCTTTCAAAATCCAAATGCTTCAAAGTCAAACTTTGTGACAGATTGTGCAATTTGTTTTAAGTGTTGTGATGCATAATGAGGAAGTTCTACCATCTTAATCCTTAGCTCTTGAAATTTTCATGTGTTGGTAGCATGCTAGATTGTAGTCGTGACTTATTTCACAACAGGTCGTGACCTGGTTGGCCCTGATGCAAAACTTTGCTCTCGGTACCGTTTAGGTCGTGAAATTAACAATACAAGTCACGACCTAAGTACCTAAATTCTTGCATGAGTGTTTTTCTCTTTGAAGCATTGCTCTACAGAAAAAATAGTTTTGACTACCTCTGCATCCTTTTGAGTAAATTTCATGGCTTATTGAGACCTCATCTTATAAAATTTGGAAAACCTACCCCACCTTGAATTTATGGAATTCTAGACTTTGGGGTGTGACTTTCTCATGATTCAACAAGTACTTTTGGGTTTGCCTCTGTGATAAGTGTTATAATGCCCTATGAGTAGCACATGTTCTGTGGAACTCAATGTATGAGCAGTAGAGATGCAAAACCTTATCAGGAGGATAAATTGAGCCTGAATTTCCTATATTAAGTGATTATTCATGTAGTCTGCATTCCCTAGAACTTGTTCTAATTCTTGGTCGAAGCATAACATGTTTTAATGCATTGAATATGATAGAGGCATTCATTTCTACACCTTATATACAAAACACAAGCCCCCACATCGTTGATACCCTTTTGTTACCCTTTTTGAGCCATTCGCTGAGTATTGTGTACATGTATTCTGAAGAACCCTAAGGCATCTTGATAGAGTAAAAAAAATTGAATTTGCTTGTTAAAATATTAAAAAAATAATAGTGCAATTTTTTTTAATATAAAGAAGAAGAAGAAGAAGAAGAAGAAGAAGAAAGAAAGAGAGAGACAAAAATAGGGAATTTGAAACAATTTTTCATAAATTCTTCAATTGGCAATTTAGATGTTACTTTCGGGTCATTGATTGATAGCATGCATACACATGACACTCAATTCACTATTTCATCTTCTCCATGTGGCCTATGTCCATCATTACAAGCCAATAAGTCCTCTTGATTCATTGTATTAATGCATAAATAGTGGAGACTCTAGAACTATTACAAGCTCATGGTAGGGTGTTTTCTACTTGAATGTTGAGTGAAAAGTACCCCAATGAGGAGAGATAGTGAGGTAGCACATGCACCACATGAGCGAATCTCTGGTGTTCATACATCTAGAATCCATTGTGCTTTGTAGCTAGTTGTTGGGCATTGTTCATGTTATTATTGTTGTTTCCCTTAGGGGTGAGAGTTAAATTGGTTTTGGGACTATGTTTTTCTTTTTAGAACATTCTAATATCCTCAAATGTGCTTGTATGTTTCTAGAAATGGTTCAAGTCTTTGTCCAGGAGTACAAAGGTTTAAGTGTGGGGGAGTGATAAACACTAATATTTACATGGTTTTCCTACTTAATTCTGGGGCATTCTACAACTCTTTTTACCCTATCTTGTGTTAAACTGAGCCTCTCTTGCTTATATTGGTTATATATTGCATATACACTGACACAAGGGGAAAATAAGTAATTTATCTCTTTTAACTGTACATGCCTTCAAACTTCAATGTTTGATTCTTTAACAAAGCCCTTTTCCTTTGTTGCAAGTATATGGAGGAGATAGTCAAAGCCCAAAGATGAAGCTGAAGGAAATACAGTTCGTTATAGGAAGAAATTGACCAGAAGAGTGCCACTAGACCTTTTGCTTCGCAAGCATAAATAATAGGTCGTGACTTGTCTGCAACTTCAGAGGCTATGCTGACCTTTAAGGTCGCGACATGTTATGCATAAGCTGCAACATAATGCCATATAAGTCACGATGTACCTATAGTGAAGTCGCGACCTGAATGTTTGAAAGTGCAGCTATGCATTTTAATTAGGTCAGCAGCCTTCCACCCAACAAAAGGAGAGCCACAATAAAAATCGGCCTCATTCTGTAGATTTGGAGAATCATCTTGAAGCTAGCTCTTCCCCTCTAAAGCAACCATCAACTACATTCACATCCCTCTATTTTCTCACACTCCATCTACATCTCTACCATTCCCAACTATCCCAACCTTCCTTACCGCTCCTTTATGCGTTTTCCCATCTTCACCACCACCTTCTCATAGAAGAACATTATTGTGATTGCAACTGTGTCCTTGAAGCCATGAGAGGTTAAAATCTTAGCTTCTTGGTGATGAAGAACGAGGCCTAAGCTTTGGGATTCATTGGGGAGTATTCCTAGTCTAATCATGCATTTGTGTATTTGTAGAGATTTTTAGATTTAGAGATTCCTACTGTTGTGCAAATGGTGTTTACAAATTTGTGAACCTTTGATTGGACTATGTAATGGGATCGGGTGTTGTTTCATGTTGATTAGTATATATACATTTCAGACTTGATTCCTTGTGTTCACCTAATTTTCAATGATTGTTGGTGGTTAGTTGTTCATTTGGTTTCTTTGATTGTGATTGCAATTCATTGAAGACATGAGCACCATTCATCCCTTTACATTCTGAGTGGTATTTAACAATGTTTTAAGGAATGTTCATTAACTTGGATTCAAGTAAACTGCATTAATTAAACCATTGGACCTAATTGATTACTTAGGGTTTCTTAATTAGAATCAGAAGGATTAATCTCCCATGCTTAAGTTAGAGCAAGGAAAGCTAAGCTCCCATCACTGAGAGTATGTTCATTATATTCCCCTTAATCCAAAGTGTGGAATTGTTAAAAAGATCAAAATATTTTATTACACTTGTTTTGCATTACAGTTTCCTATTATTAAACCAAAACCCCATTTTTCTTACCTGAGTTTAACATGTTTTCAATAACCAATTTAGCATAGGATAATCAATAAACTGCTCCTCGAGAAGAACGATTGGTTGCCCACTACACTACATTACTTTTGGAGCAATCATTTTGTATCGAACCCGAAGGAGACAAAACTGTGTCTTATTAGCCCCCATTCTGTAGATTAGCAAGTCTAGAGTCTCAACCCTTCTCTTTGAAGCAAAAAACATTTCCCTTCTATTTTCTTCCATTTCTACAACATTTCCCACCACTCCCAATTGATTAATCCATCCCCAACACCTCTATCTCCTTATTTCCATACACATTATCATCCTTCTCATGGTAGACAAATTCTAGAGTGATTGCTGTGTTTTTGAAGTTATGAGAGGCTAAAACCTTAGCCTCTTGGTAATAGAGGACAACGCTTAAGCCCATGGATTCACTAGGGAGTATTCTTAGTCTAATCTCATGTTTGAACACTTGTAGAGATTTCTAGATTTAGGAATTTCTATTGCTATGTAAACTGTGATTACATATTTGTAATCTTATGATTAGACTATGTATTTGGAGTGGATGTTGTTTCATGTTAATTTATATATATATTTTAGTTTAGATTCCTTGTTTCATTTAATCGTCAATGATTGTTGATAATTAGATTGTTACTTGGTTTGTGTGGTTGTGATTGCAATCCATTGAGAGTATGAGCATCATCCATTCATTTACACTCTAAATGGTTTTCAACAATGATTTAAGAGGTGTTAATTAACTTGGATCCAGGTAGGTTTTTGGTAATTAAATCATTGGACCCAAGTGATTGCTTGTGGTCTTCATGTAGACTTAGAGAGAATTAACTCCCATATTAAGTTAAGAGCAAGGCTAACTAAGTTTCCATTACCAAGAGTCCATTGCATCATATACCCTTTTAATCCGAATCATATCTTCATTATTTGAAAACACCAAAAAGATTTATTTTTTGGATTTTCCTTTTTATTACACCATAGTTTTCATTAACCAAAACCCCCTTTTTATATCCAGTTCAACATGTTTTTAATTGCCAATTTAAACTAGGATAATCAATAAACCACTCCTCGAGGAGAATGATAGTTTACCCACTATACTACATTATTTTGGTGCAATCATCTTGTATCGAATTGGATGGTGACATTTCGGTCCGATCATGGGGTCATCAAAGATTATGCATAGCAATGTATGTCTTCCATTGTTCCCAAAGATTTGGAAGATGAAGGTTCAAATTCAAAGAATGAAACAGAATCATCATGTGAATATGTTATTGGTGAACTTGATTGTGTTAATCTTGATTAATCATTTTTAGGCCCCTCCTCTATTTTCTTCAAACTCTACCATTATAGTTGTTGGTGGGAATGGTTTTATAAAGAGTACAAAGGGAAGAGATGAAGAAGAAAGTTGGGCATGATGTGTCCAAGGCATGGCAACACTTTCCTTTAGTCTTAATTCATCCCACTCATTCCTATATAACAGAGTGTAAGTTGAGTTAACTGGCAAATTTCCTACAAGATACAAGGAAGATCCTTGGGGCAATTAGTTTTATAAAAGTGATAACTTTATTTTTGTTTGCACTCAAAGAGAAAAGGCAATGAGTTTTAGCTTATTATGTGTCTCCAATGGAGAGATAGGGAGGGTATTTATAGAGCATAGGGAAATGTTTTGAAGCGGTATGTTTTGAAACAACATTTTTTCAATGAGAAGTCACAATCATGTGTTAGATTTATGAATCCCATAGGTTAATTCATGAACCAACATAATTCAAAAACTAAATAATCAATAGTTATTTAAAATTACTGTTCCATGAAGAGTTACACCTTTTGATATGTAGAAAAAGACAAGACTTTAGTGTTATAACTCCCTACAGAACCTTTTACATAAACTCCTTAATTTATAATGACATAACATTGGAAAAATCACATCTCTTCATTTTAAAAATATTCCAACAATAGATCCTCTTGATGTTAACCAATGATATGTAGTCGGGAATGGATCAGCTAGATACAAGTGAGTTTCAGAATGAGATCCCAAGAGAACCTATCTCTTGTAATCTAAGCATAAAACTCAAATGGATGATTAGAGGTTAGACCTTAAAAGAACCTATCTATTACAACCCTAGCCATGAAGACAACACAAGGTTGATCACTGATTCACATTTCGTCCATAAAATTCCTTTCCCTTGGAGGTCGAATCAAAAATACTTATCCAAGGATTTCACTATATGTGTAATATCCTCAATTTTTGTAATTGAAAATGAAGGCTAAATAGATAGCAATAAATGAATTAAAGGTCTGGAGAGTGAAAGGAAAGAGTAAATGTGGATGTATAAAGAAAAGGAGTGGTACAAAATGTCATTTTCAAAAATGTAGAAAAAGTGAGGGTAAAACGGTCATTTTGGAAAAGTAATGTATTTTGCTAAATTTGAAAAAGTCAAATGGTATTTTGGTCAAAATTTGACCAAAATATCAGAAAATTTGTAGAACCCCAAGAAGTAGAGAAAAATTCATTGATTAGTAATTGAGGCCTGGTTTAAGTCAAAATGACAAAAATAACCTTTACGGGAATCTTAAAGGTTATTTACTATTTGGCTATTTAATAAATAATTAGTTAAATATAATTATTTAAAGTATTCAAAGGCCTCAAATATCTAATTTTAGAAGGTCGAAAAATAGCTTGGAAATTCTAGTAATTTATAAAATTGTTTCCAAGAGAAAGTCAAAAACAATTTCCTGAATCGGAAGAAAAAGACCCGGAAAAACCCCAAATCAAGGTTTTCTTCAAAAATTAATTAAAGGAATTTTAGAAATTAATTTAAGGAAAGAAAAATCATGGGAGTATCATATGAATTTAGGGGATTTTTAATGACCCTAAACTGGTCAAATGATCAAGGAACTCCTAAAAAGTATTTTCGATCCGATAAAGTGTCTTTATGGATAGATAAAGTAATTATATTTGCATAGAGAAAATTGTGTGGTCTTTAATAATGCCACTTGTCTTCTCCTTACTCAAAGAATAAAAGTGGACCATATGTTATAATTATGTGGTGGAAAATATCACAGTAGAAATACTTCATAAGTACAAAGGACCCACAAGATAGGATGATAGCTTTGTGACATCACAAGTGGCGAGTTACATGGACACATGGTAAGATCACACTTTTGATAGTGAGTCACATGGACACTTGGAAAGATCACACTCTTGATGCATGAGATTTGTCCATTTGGAAAGGAGGATGAAATCAAGGGTTAAGATTAAGCCAACACCTCTTGTAAATATGTGCAAGTTCAAGGGCATTTAGAAAGTTGGATGCCTATAAATACCCCATCCCCTCCCTTCAATCTTGGAAAGAGTGGATTTACGAAAGGAAACTCTTGCAAAATTAATTCTAGAGAGAGAAAGAGATTGAGGTGCCTAATCAAGGATTAAGAGCATGATTAAGGTTAGTTTAATCTCTAATTACCTTTATTAGTGATTAATTAATCTATGACAAGTATATGAGATGTGCTGTACATAAATGATATATATGTTAATGAGTAATGTTATGATATGAAATGCTTAGAAGTAAAAGAAAGAAGCATACTAAAGTCAAGAAAAGGATCCAATATCCTTTGTTAAAAGCTCAACTTGAGTTAATGAAGGAACAGGGAAAATCAAGTTGAAATAACTTGAAATTTTCAAGAAAAATGCTACAAATTCCAAGCTTTAAAATGAGTCAAAGTTTCCTAAATTTGGATGTGTATGCAGGAAGTTATGATTTTCCAAATTTAAGGGAAAAATCTGGAAAATTGAAAAATGACCAAATGAATAGTGAAAGTTCACGAAATAAACTGTATTTAGTGAGCATGAAATTGGCCAAAATGAGTATTTTTTTCCCTTAGGGAATTAAATAAGCTTTATTTAGATACTTGGACCACTTGATTTAAATTTTTCTAAAATTAGTTATGAATTTTCAAAGTTACCAAATGAATAGTAACTCGGGTAAAAAATTTTGAAACTCATTTGGATGACTAATTCTCGATGATGTAATGGCCTTAAGTGATTTAGTTAAGATCTCTAAGGTGTAGTAAAGATAAGGAAAGGAAGGTGTTACATTTGTTGGTATCAGAGTGCGGTTCTGCAACTATACGAACCGTTGTGTTCTTGAATTTGTATGAATTGTGAGTTATGATATGTTGTGCTTTGATCTATACTGAATTAGTATTGAACTACATTGAAATGTTGTTATACATGAATGGTTGAGTATTGAGAAGGAGTAATGAGTCAAAAAAGCACTGAAGTGTATCAGCCTTATAGACATGGATCCTAGTATAGTACAGTTACACCGAGAGTCAGCCTTTATTTTGAGCCCTCCATGAATTAGGGAGATTGATTTGACCAAGTTTTACTATAGTAATTTATGTCTGATTGCATGATTTTAGAGGAATTAACTAGTTTAAAATAAATGTTTTGATGTGAATCGTAGTAATATATTTTTATGGATGTTCATTCTCAATAAGCATTTTTGTAGAGACAAAAATATCTACTTGTGCATTATTTTAATTAATTCTCATTGATGAGTCGGAATTAGATTTTACAAGAGCCTAAAATGATTTTTCAGGTCAAGGAGTCAAGAGGAAAATGTCTCAAGGGAAGGCAACTTTGAGGAAATTGCAGAGAAATGGCCAACTAAATGGAGTTGTGCATTTTGGCTTCCAGGTCGCAACTACAATACCCCTAGGTCGCGACTTAGAGGAGTATATGTCACAACTAGAGTGCTTCAGAGACAGAATCAGGTTTTATACATCGGATTTCAATTTTGGGGGGAATCGAATGCCAGCCGCCACCTCTCGTTCAAAGTCTTCTATTTTCATCTCGTAAGGTTCTTCAAGGGTTCTTGAAGTTCTCCCACCCCTAATCATTGATTGGGATCCATTCTCCACATTATTACATCACTTTTCTTCTTCATCTACCATTCCCCTTCATCTTCCATGGCTACTACTGAGATGCCAAGACTTACAGCAGCTGTTCCAAAGACTATGAGAGGCTAAAACGTATTTCCTTGAGGAGTCTGATAAAAGCCTGAGCTTAGGACTTCATTTGGGTAGCTTTACTTCATCCTTTCCATTGCTTTATATCATTTCCGTCGTTCTTAGTTAGAATTTCCAGCTTGTTATAACAGTTGGATTTCATTGTTGCTTTCATTATTACTGTGGATTGGATTTCGAGTTTCGTTCTTGGTATCTATTTTGTAATGAAAATCCTTCATTTAGTCTTGTGACATTGGTTGGGTTCAATCCAAGTTTGGTATTGATTAAATGTGATGTCTTGTTAGCACAATAGGTTATTGTATTAAAGGTATTGATACCATTGCAACAACCTCAACCAATAACTAAATTAGAGGTAAGCTAGTATTGTTGTAAACCTTTTGGTCAAGGGTTTCATAACATACTAATTTCACCTAATTTTGGAAGGTTTTCTAGACTAACTCAAGTTTGGTTTTCAAAGTAAACTTCCACAAAACTTTTGAAGTGATGAAGGCCTAATCAATACTCCAAAACGGCATTTCCATCGAATCTACCCATATTATCGCTTTCGTGATTCCTAGTTTTATATACTTTGAATTCTACTTTTTGCAATTTAATTCAGTATGCAACCCCCAGTTTTCACCTTTGCACATGGTTTTTTTACTTAGATTACTTAGAATCATTAACGCTCCTTGAAGTGAACACAACCCAGATTGCACCACTGTAGTGCGTTCCTATCCAGAATCTACATAGTTTTTGAGAGCCCATAATGACTAAGGCTTCATCAGAGATATATTGATGGTTGATCAAGAGTAGCTAAATCCAGTTGAGGAGCCGATATCCTGGTGGCAACCACCTCTAAGGATGAGAATCAGATATGACACGTATCTAAGGCAGCTATTAAGTGATCTTAGGTCTAATTCGAAAGAGGATCCAGAGATGGAAGAGAATCCTAAGTATATCCCCTCCGAATCAGAATCCAATACCCTAGTATCATCCAGTGGCTCCAATAGAGTACAGATGCAGCAACAAGAAGAAGTACCACCAATGAATAGAGCCGATAGGGGAATGAATGGCATCTGTTGGTATAAAGGTACAAAGTACGAATTTGTGGGATAGGTTTTGGAAGAAAATGCACAAAGGATACAAGAACATATTCCTACACATAGTCAAAGCTTTTACTTAACCTGGACAGATTGGGCCAAGAAATCTTATTCCATAGGTAAGCAAATGGGGAATTTTACAGGAGATGATGTCTAGATTTTTAGCTTGCTCCATATGATAATGGACAATGAGTTGTGGAATAGGGCAAATATGGAAGTCCATTGGATTTCTATTAATGACTTCGAAACTTTCCTACAAAAGTTAGAGGCCCTAAACCAAGATGTATTCCCGTAAGAATAAGTGTATGCAAATATGTAAAGTATGAGTTGTATATGATGAGTTGTATGTATGTGAATAGTAAGGTTTATCTATGTGAGATATAAATGTTTTGTGGCTTTATATATGCCTATGAACTGGTGTATGGATAGTTAACAATTCAAAATTGTTGTAGTTTTATAGTTAAAAGTACAGATGGTAAGAACCAAAAGGAATCATGCTGCTGAAGAGCCTCAAGGTCAACCATGACAGGATGACCCAATGCAATTAATACTAAAAAGGCTCAATGAGCAGAATGCGATGATTACTGATCTAAGGGTGAGGCAAGATCGCCAAGAAGAGGATAGACAGGAATCAATTGATGCAGCAGTTGCGGTTATTATAGCTGCTCAGCAACAACCACAGCAACCACCTGTTCCACCCCCAGTCTAGCCACCAGTAGGAGCTGGACCAGTACTAGGGCAAGTAGCTAAACAAGATCAAGTTCAGCAGTGGATTGCAAGGTTTTACAAGGACAATCCTCCAATTTTTAAAGGATCATTAGACGTGCAGATAGCTGAAAAATGGATTACCATCTTAAGAAAATTTCTTTAAGCATAGATACTGCTAAAATGAGCCAAAAAGTGTAACAAAGACCTTGAAATTTTCATTAAAAAATATAGACAATTTATGCTCAATCAATCACTTCCTTGATACTATTAGAGTATTCACACAAGACTATGAGGATGCAAGCAAATCTCACACAAAGAGAATAAAATTCTTCAAGAAACAAAGTACTTTATTCATTCCAATCTTGAAAATGAATTACAAAAATGTATGTTACATATATGCCACCTTAGAATACTCTAAGCCTTAATTGCTATAATGATGCCTCTATGATAATTGATTGATTAATTGGAACCATTCAAGCCTAAAAAAAATTATGAAACTACTTAAACTTGAAGAAAAAGTCTACTACCTAAAAATAGGAAACTAAGACAATATCTTCTAAAACAATCTTTGACCAAACAATCAAGCCAAAACAGAGTTTATGGAGAATGGGGGAAGTCATCATGATCAGTCCCACTTATGTGGTAGTCCCTAATCCTTTATACCAAACATCATAAAATGAGAAATACTAGTACCAAGCCCCCCCAATGCCATGTACCAAATGAGGCCTAGATTTCTTTTTTTACTACTTATCCTGAGTTTCTAAGGTAAATGTGTTATATCCCAAATTTAAGGCATAAAAGTTCAACAATGAGCCAAAATTGTATATGCTATTAAGCCTAGTTGAGCAATAGTCCCCAGAAGTGCCTTGTCAAATAAAATGATTCTTAAGGGCTATGTAACATTTGCCTCAATAGAGTAAAGGCTAAACGAGTAATTAAAAGTTAGTTAAGGGCTAGATAAAAAAGAAGAAATTCCAAGGTATGTCACATGTGCTTGCCATCTTGAGTAGTTGCAAAAGTGTCATTATTGAAAAGTTTATCATAATGGCCCCGGAACATAGAAATAAAGAGAATAATTCTCCAATCAGTATTTGAAGCTGGATTGAGGTTAAAGTAGAAGAAATAAGCTCAAAAAGGAATTTTTAGTCATTATTTCATATTTGGCTTATTAAGGGAATTTTAGCCAAATTTTAAAATATCAAGAGGCCTAAAATAATTAATTAAGAAATAGGGAAAATTAGTTTAAGAATTATGCAAATTTATAATATTGGTTTCAGGTTAAAGTCAGGAATAGTTTACCTTAACGAAAAGAAAAGGACAATAAAGCCTTATAATTAGGGTTTTTAAAAGAAATTGCCAAAAGGGCATTTCTGTAAAGAGATTTAAGTTGAAAAAAATTATAGAGTGGTCTCCTAATTAATGAGAATTTTAATTACCCTACACTGATTAAGTGATAAGGGACTTTTCAAAAAGTATTTTAATTAAAGGAACCATAAAGTAAATAAAGTTTCTAAAAGATGAAGGGGCTAGGAATAACCCACATGGCATCTTCTTATTTCAAGAGTAAAAGTAACAAAAAGTTTATGACCATGTGATAGAAATTATCAGTAGAAAGTCACTTTATCAAATAAAGCGGACCCCACATGCTCTTAACACATGTGGTCTTGAATTAAAAGCTTGAAAGACCATTTGACGAGGCCATTTCAGCCAAAGCAAGAAGAGAAGAGAGGGGGGAGAGAGAGAGTAATATGAAGAGAGAGGAGGAAGGGAGCTCAAGAGGCAAAATCAAGCCAAAATCAAGAGAAAAGGTATGATTTTGGTATGAAATCTTCCATAAATTCAAGTTTCTAGCCTCTATCATCATTATCTCATTAGTTTTTCTTGATATGGTGTTCTTAAATTGAAGAGGAAGAGCACATGGAGGTTCAAGTGAGAGCAAGTGAAGAGAAGCTCAAATTAGAAGAGGTAATGTCACACCTTCCTTTTCTAGCTTTATCATACATTAGAGACCTTAACTAAACCACTTGAGACTATTACATAAACTAGAATTAGTCATCCAAATGAATTTCAAATTTCTCACCCGAGTTACTATTCACTTGGTAACTTGAAAATTTTGGCCAACTTTGAAAATTCATAACTAATTCTAGAAAATTCGAAATTAAGTGATTCAAGTCTCTAAATAAAGCTTGATCAATCCCCTACAGGATAAAAATACTCATTTAGTCAAATCCTTGCTCAATCAACACAGTTTATTACGTGAACATTCACTGTTCATTTGGTCATTTTTCAATTTTCCAGATTTTTCCCTTAACTTTGGGAGATCATAACTTTC